>DWDX01000076.1:0-41416 GCA_018245675.1 Agara michaeli | reverse complement strand
ATTACATACAACCCTAAATTTTCACCCTTCTACCACCAACCCCTATTTTTTAAAAGCCATTTTAGTAATTTAATCATCTTTCCTCTCCGGTCGAAATTATTTATATGGCAATACAACGTTTGCCGGGTCAGCTAGTATAAAATAAATATTGATGTAGCTTACAATACGTACTTGTAAATCAGTATCAGAATCTGAGGCTTTACTTTCCCAATAAGTAGATTCTTTCTTTTCTGTTTGCAATTTATTCTCCAGGTCTTTCTTTTCGTTTTCCAGTTTGGTCAAGTCAGACTTAAGTTGGGTGATTTCTGATTTTTGTTTGGAGGATTCTTTTTCAGTATTACTTAGTTCTTGTTTTGCGGTAGTCAGTTCATCTATTTTATCTTGAAGTTCCTTTGTTATTTTCTCACATTTATCTTTCATTTGAGCCATCTCAACTAAAGATATTGCTTCGTCATATTTCTGGTTAGATGTTTCCCGCAGTGCGTCCTCCTGTGTTATTTTAATTTGATGAAATATAAGGATAAACGCGTAACTTAATTTTTAGTAAACGATCATTATATGCGTAATGAAACACGAGAATAACTAAATAAATCAGGAATCAGAAAAGGTGTATTAAAATAGATTTACATACTTGCACCCACGGGTACTTGTATTTATATAAAATATGCATTTTAAAGATAATACATGCGTGAACTTAATGCGACTAAATAGGATTCACAGTGATATGCATTGACCTATAAAAGCGTGACAATAAACAAGTATTCACGGGTCTAATTTTCAAATTGGTTTCGGGGAACATGCAAGTGAAATGTTCCACATAATGTAATATAAATACCAGTTGTTTTATATGAATATCTTTAGCGGCTATCGTAGATTCCATGTTTGTTATTTTATTCTCGAATTCAGACTTTAACTCCTTTAAATCTGATTCTAAAGTAACAATCATACTTTCAGATTTTAGGAGTTTCGACTGTAACTCTTCCTTTTCAGTGCTGAAATCCACCGACATCCGTCTATGGGAGTCGACTAATGCTTCAGTTTGTTCTTTTTCTTGTGAGAGCTAATGTTGATGAAGAATTAAATGTACTTATAATATTATCGTACGAGAGAGTTTTATTACAGTTATAAATTAATACAACAATATCGGTGCATGTAATATTATATCAGTTAACATGATCCAGCATTACGTACTATAAATTATTTTTGTTTATTTATTTCTTATTATCTTAACTAACGTACCTCCTTTTCAAGTTTACCGAGCTTTTCTTTGCGACTAGAAAGAAGTTTGTCGGTTCGCTTGCATTTATCTTCAGCTTCTTTCAATTTCTTTTCCAGCTCACCTATCTTTTTACTCTTATCCCCGACCTGATGGTGATGGTGTTCAATATTTTAATTATTCAATGATTAGACATGTTAATAAAGCAAGTGTTATAACATTATAATTGAACTTTAAATAATCATATGAAGTTACCTCTTTGATGAGCTTGTTTTTATCTTGTTCCATTTTAGTCATATTCTCAACTTGTTTTTTAAGCTTTTCAATTTCTTTGTCTTTAGCATCCATTTCTTTTTTAAGCTCTTCTATCTTTTTCATGCAATCGGACATTGCTGTTTGTTGGGTACTTGATTTTTCTGCGATGAAAGTAACAAAATAAATTTGGAATACGATCTTCCCATAAAAAAGTTTTCGGTGTCATAGTTACGTTAAAACAATGCGGTATAAACAATGATTACAACAATCAAAGGCTTACTTAAGTCAGCGTTAAGTTTGGCGATTTGTGATTCTAAGCTTTTCTTTTCGTCGCTGAGAGATTTGCATTCACTTGCAGTCTTACTGGAATCAGCCTCGAGGGCTTTTAATTTACTGGATAACGAGGACTTATCCGTCTCAAGCTTAGTATTAAGGTCCTTGAGTTTTCCTATTTCAGTTTGTAGCCGATTTTTTTCATTTGTAAATTCTGATTCAGTCTTTGACATCTTGGATCTAATATCTTCAACGTCTTTCTCGAGTTGTTCTTTAGCGCTGGTTTCTTGGGAAGAAATACCAGCATTCTTCATTATAACATACAGCTCACCTAAAAATATTTTTAAACAACTCAAGATACTCAAAACAAGTAACAATAAACAAGATAATACGAGCCAATTAAATACCTATTTCATTCTCCAAGTCCTCGACCATCCTTTTCATTTGTAATTTGGTAGTGATATCAGTAGGCTTCTTTGGTGTTCTTGGTTTAAAAGTTTTCATTGCATCTTCCTTTAATTCTTTGAGTGTAGTTTGAAGTTTATTTTTTTCTTTTTCTAACTACAACACACCAATATTGAAAACTTATTATTACATATACAAACATTGGGTATAGCAAATTCCTTAAGTTGTCAAACCAACAGAAAGATATGAAGTGCTAATTGGATTTACCTTGCCATAACTTAATTTCAGTCTATCTAATTCTTCCTGTTTCGATTTCAGATTTTCCGCATCTTTCTTCGTTAAATCTCCACCAAATCTAACTTTCTTCTCAGTTTTTTCTTCCTTCTCTTTATTAACTTCAAATTCTTTAATTTTAGCTAGAGCATCTTTCAGTTCTGTTTCCAATTGGCTTACTTTATTTGTGGTCTGTTCTAATGATTTATCCGATTTCAATGTTTTAGCATTTTTCAATAGCTAAAAAAATACAAGTAAATTTACAATTTTTATGAATTTATTCTCAGCAAAATCATATTTAATTAACGTATAGTCAAGTGAAGTCGAAGTATATGAATAAAAATGAATATTAAATATAATTTATTTCATGGGCTTAAAATATTATTGTTTTGGCATTTTACAGACGTAAGATCATTTTATATTATATTGTGCTTTTTATGAATATTATATTTACTAGTAATAACGCTATTAGTCGTAATCTTAGTAGTAGTAGTAGTTTAGTGGAGACTGAAAAGTGTCGAGCAGCAGGATAGAAATAAGAATTGTAGGCATATTTACTTGTAACTTTTTGTTTTCTGCTTGGAGCTTTTCGTTATCAGCTTCTAAAGTCTGTGTTTTGGTTCGTAAAACGCTGACTTCTTGTTCAATGGATTGAAGTTGTCGTCTCAAATCTAAATTCTGCTGTTCACTAACACCGTCTAAAGATCTAAAAATAGTAACTTTAAATATGATTGTATTGTCCATAAATATTTTAACAATGTCAGTGTAACTTTAAACTAACGTACTTGCTCTTAATTAAAGATATTTTGGGTTTTTTCTGTGCCAAGCTAAGTTCCGCGTGCAATCTTTCACAGTCTCTTTCTTTTTCGATTAGTTTTTTTCTTAATTCAGCTATTTCATCTTCTAGTACCTGTAAATAATTTGTTATTGTCAATAATAAGTACTTTATATTAAGGCTCATTTGAATAATTATTATAGAATTTTAATACTTTTAGTTTTTCTTCAGCTAGATCATTGCTCTTGCTTATGTTTCTTCGAACAGTAACTGTTGTGGTAGAGTTGGTTTTTGCAACAGCGGCAATTTTCTCCGTAAGTTCTTTTACTTGCTTTTTTAAAGACTCTTTATCTTGTTCTAGATCTTCTACCTTTCTCCGTAACACTCCCGCTTCCTAAAACATTAAAAAGGAAAATCACTATTATTTATTTTTAATGTAATTGTAATTATAACTTGTTTAATATTAAAAAGTAGTGAAATTTACCTGCTCGTTAAGTTCGAGTAGAAGTCTTAATTCTGCTGGATCTTCCTCGTCCGAAATTCCCTCATCTTTTTCATTAGGTGCTTCAATTGCGAGCCTGTTTGTGGGTGGTGTTGGTGACAATTTTCGTGCTGAAAATATTTTAATATATCCTGAAGAGGTTACTTTAACAGATCAGATGTTAGATTCAGACAAAGCCTTTAGAGGAATTTAGTATTGCGGTATAAATTATTTGTGTTATTTTTATCACATTCTTTAGGAAATATTAGTGAAAAAAAGTAGTCGTTAAAATGGTTAAGTAAACCAATGTAGAGATGAATCATAGAAAAAAATCCATATTGAAGAATTGTTTTGTTGTACCAGGTCTTAAACTGAACTGTAGAAAATGGCTACCACAGAAAGATACGCCTGTTTAAATATATATGTACAAAATGGAACTTCCTATAGTGGTAAAAGCATGTTAGTGAGATGGTCGCAATTTAAAAAGAAGTCACAGTGGCGAATTGGTTATGGGACATAATAACGTGAATAATGTTATGAAGTACAATGCAAGAGAAATTATTTCAGGATAGGGGATACACAAACTGAATGGATTTTCAATAACATAATTAGTTGACGTACTTCTGGCTTTGGTAGCCATTTTCTTCAGCTGTAGAAGTAAGGACTCATTGTCGTCCTCGACTCTTGACGCGGTTTTACGCAAGTTATTTGCCTGAAAATATTCGTTAGTATATTACAAATCTATTTTTCACAATGCAATTGATCTAAACTAGACGTTTTGCTACATCTGTTACATACATAAGTAACTTTTAAAACAACACGAAATTAAATAATTGGGGCAAAATAATTATGTACCTACAATCGGTAACCTTACTGCCAATGAATTGAACAACGAAGCGAAAGGAAAAGTGTAATGTTCTGAGGAAGTTGGCTTTTCTGCTGAAAGTGGCGGGCTGTCAGACTCTCTAGAAGATCTGTTAATAGCATCTTTATTTACCGATGTCTCTTTTGCGATACATTGATTTTGGATTTTTGTATTCTCAAATTGTTCATTTTCATTATTTACATTTTTAATTGTAGTTTCAGTAGATGCGTCTGTTTTTACTTTGGAGATATTCTCTGCTTGGGAACATTTATTTTTACAAATGATAGCAACCGTCTGTATATTAACATGCTTAAATTTAATTTTATCGGTTTGAATGTAACAATCAGATTTTAAGTAGTCCGTCTGAACTTTCTTATTTTTCATAAAAGCAACGTCCGTTTGAGTAAACATTTCAGAAATGTCTGAATTACATTGAATATTAGAATCTAAAGTTATTTTTCTTGTGTCCATAGCGACATCTTGGAAATATATAAGGTCTGCTTGTGATCCTTGTGAATAAAAGAGAACATTATCTTGGGGAGATTGTATGATTTGGTTGATGCCAATAGATAATTGATTTATATCTAACGACGAAAGTTTTTTTTCTAACACCAATTGCATTTCAAGTATTCTTTGAGTAGATTGATTTTCAAAAGCATTGGCAGTAGGTTTAGGTGGAATAAGATGAGGGAGTGCAGACGATGTAACTTTCGGAGGTGGAGGAATTCTTCTGCCTCCAAAGCGTTGACGATATCGATTTGCCTGTTTGGACATAAAATCGCTTTGAATTTCGGCGATTCTTTTGTTCAGTTTCTAAAAACTAGTAATAGATAGTATAAGAGACCTCTCTGAATAGTCGGTCTTATGTGACTTTTGTTTATAATGTATTATTATGTTTATACTTTGATGTTGAGTCAGAAACTGGCAATTTGCCAGTTTACGCTATGGTGACAGCTAATGTCCCATTAAACGGAATGGTTCTCGAACGAAATTAACCGACATGCAAAGTAAGTTATTACGGAACAGGTAAAAATCTGTAAATTTGTCTACTACCTAACCATTTACTATTTGTACGTCACCGTCGAATGGCATCTCTAATTTGATCAAATTAAAATTTTCCTTAAAATATGTAAATTACCTACTTCAGCAATAATAATTATGTAACACATTTATTCAATAGTTAATTGCTTTCTACGTATAAGTAATGTGATGAAGCGTTACATTAAGCGTATGCGAATTTATGAAAACATATATTATATAGTCTACTATAAGTGGTGTTTATATTATGTATTTATTATAAATTCTTTTTTTTGTATTACAAATTTAGTTTATAATAATTAACGGTTTTGATAATTTCGTTAAAGTCTTCTCGGTGTAAATTATGGACTGGTAGTTTTATACGTGGTATATAAACTGACCTCTTCTTCAGCGTTCCGCAGCTGTTCGCGGAGATCAGCTTCACGTTCCAATGAGTCTTGTAAGTCGCGCAACAGTTGAGCTGGGTCCTCCTGGCTACCTCCCCGGGTGAGCGAAGATCTTGATATCTTTTGCTGTAATTGAAATCACATTGATTACGTAATCATTTTAAATGAAAATGTAAAGTTAAAATTTATTGATTATCTTTTTTATTACTTTTAAAAGCTAAACAATAAAATCGAGAAAATGTTACTTATGAACTCTAATTGGAGATTTAAAAGAATACTTCGAAATCATTATTTCTTAATTTACTATTATAAATGTAGTCAAAAATTTAATGACTTTTAAGATACTATGACGATAAACGAACCCTGTCTCCGGGTGTCAACTGTTTGCCAAGATTGGCAGGTGGAGCACCAGACGCCGCAGCGAGCTTGGCGTTGGCCTCCGCCAGCTCTCTCTGCAACCTGAGTGCCACTTCTGTGGAGCGAGATACTTCCTGCTCCAACTCCTTAATTCTATTCTCGCGTAGCATACCCTCCGCTCCACCAACTATCTACAAAAATAAAATCGAGATGATTTTGTTCAATCTAGCAGTTTCTGGATATTTAAAAATTAATTCTTACCAAATACGAAATCTTCTGGTTAAATTTGATACTTTCGGTTTACCTCTAACAATTTTTTTTCTTGGTCGGCTTTTTCCGCCTCTAGCTGATCGGCTCTTCTCTCAGTCTTTTTCAGCTTGAAAGACAAGACTCGGCAATCTTTTATTTTCTGTTCCAATTCTCTTCGCAGGGACGAATACTCGTCTGCTTGATCCTCTCTAGAAAATAATTAACTTTCAATAAACATAACTTTATTTTACACGATAACAAATAATTCTAATTTCAGTTTAACTAAGCCATACGCATTTTACTGACCTGAAGTTATCCTGCATCTCTTCGATTTCTTCTTCGAGGTCCCGTAACTCCTTCTTCATATCTTCGTTTTCGTCCATCAGTTCTTCACATAGAGTTTCCGCGGCTAGTAATTTCGCTCGCAGCTGTTCAACTTGCCGTGTTTGCGCTTCTACTGATGGCCGGGACTGTAAGCATGAGCAAAATCCATATATCCGTTTATTGGTTGACCTTTTCGAGATACTTGTTAATAGAATATTTTTTACTTACTTCTAGTTCAGACTCAACCTCTCTCACTCGTAAAGCGAGGTGTTTCTTCTCATCTTTTAAGTCTTCATTTTGAGAGGTAAGTTCGTTGACTTTTTGCTGAAGTTTTAAGACCTCCGAAGATCTTCCCGTGCTGTATTTATTTACTGTGTCGATGTTCGCTAGCCTTCTCAGTAAAATATCACTTTTCTCTTTTTCAACTCTTTCGCAGCGTTTTTTCAGAAAATCTACATCTTGTTTTAGGCTTTCTATTTGATCCTGAAAACAGTTACGTCCAAGGTACACCTTTATAGTTTATTACAATTACATATATGTATATAATACATACTCTACATATAAATTTTATAGTTTTAAGCAATATCGCTCAATAGGTTGCTCCTTATATAATTGAGTGTATATTAATATTGAGCACAGTTTTGAATGATAATTTTCAATGAATACCTGATATTCTTTGACGTTAGCATCAACAAGTGTGGTTTCAGTGGTGGTAGTTCCCGTCGTACTGTCATCGTCTGACATCTCCTCCTTATCACGGGACGGACCACCACGTAAGGGCGGTTTCGGGTTTGTGTCTTTTGCTTTATTTGTGGTGTTTCTATTACTCTTTATCTGTAAAAAAAAACTTATTTTACTATAAACATGTGTACATGTACTATATGTATTTATTCATGTATACCCTGGTAAACACTTTAGTAGTTATGTAGTCTTTAATTAGGCTTTAATAAGCTGTATTAATTTTGTTTTCTACTCTATGTAGTATACGCATTGCATCATGATCGCTAAATGTTCTACCTGCATAAGGAAATTAACATCTTCTTTGGCTGCTGTTTTCTCTTCTTTTAATCGATTGGGTTTTTCTTCTTCTTTACTTTTTGATGCACTGCGTCGTTCTTTATCTTTATCTACGCTAGATTCCTTTTCAAAGCTACTTTGGGATTTCATTAGGTTCATCTGTAACACATTTTTATTTACAAATAACTGGTTTCAGAAACGTTTATTACCTTTGAAAATTACATTTATGTATAAGATCACACTTCGCAAGTTATAAAACGATCAACAAGAATGGGTCAATGGATCATTTCCTCAATTAGTTACGTGTAACATTTTGAGCTTTGCCGAATACTAACTTTGATGGCAACCTTTGGTTTATTTTAAGCTGTACTACGGGGTACAGTCTAAATCATAACTATAAAAATAATTGAAAATACTGTAATGGTATTCACTGGATAATTAGATTTTTGTATGTCTGTCTTTCATGAAATATGACTTGTGCTTGTGGAAAATTAACAGAGACGATTTTTTACTCACTTTCCTAACTCGCTCTGCGAGGGAGTCATTTTTGCTAATGGTGATTTGCGCTGTTGTGGAGCGTGGTGGGGACGGTGAGGGCCGTCGCAGCTGTACCACTGTTTCTGGAGCTGTATGCATCCGAAAGTATTATTAAACAGCAACTCTCAAAACAATAATAATGAAAAGAGTGAAACCTTGCAATTTAAATTAATAATAAATAAAACTTATGTTGCAAAGACGGTTTATATATATCAGGATTCTAAACTATTGCCAATTTTCATTGAATGTAACATAGAAGTGCACAATCATAAATCAGCGAGCTATATCTGTGACCATAAATCATACTCGTGGTGTTAGTGCTTTGTCCTGTGTCCAAGGAAGCTAATGGACCCGTGAGCCGACGTTTTGGCAGCGTTAAGCTGACTGTGACGGCTGTCGTGGAGTCGTTGTCGTTTGCCCCCAAGTCCGGAGTCGACGTCCACGACGTACTGGTTCTGGAGAACCCTGGCGAGGAGATTTCGACTTTATTTGTAGTATTTCACGATCGAACAAAAAAATAGACGGTTATCAGTACAAATTTACAAAGGTGCATGTTACAACAATAAATGTTAGAAAATATTAAAATTTAGATGCTAAAACCAGTCTTACATATTATTAATATGATTATTTTTAAGTTATTTATTTACTTTTCAACGACTAGCGTTCTTGAAAAAAAGGTTTTAGATCCGCCGATTTTTTGGTTAGATACAATGAATCGTTTCTTTTATAATATTTATTTCAATACTTCTCTTCCTCAACTAGATTAGGATTCCTATTAGATCTAAAATAGGTTCCAACACATTTAGCTTGTGTTGGCTAACGCAGTTAATTGCTACTCATAACTAAAGCATGGCTCATTTTGTTTATTTTTCATTGCGTTTTTTCTTTGCGGTAGACGTTGATTAAATTTTTAATGATAATAAGTAACTTTTGTTGCTAATATTAATGGATTCTTAAGAGCATCCTCAGCGTTGACCAAGTCTATAACTGTAATAATATGATATCGAGTTAGATATTTACAACATTAGATATTTCCTGTTTATGTTGCATCTGGATCTCCAATGCCAAATACTAAATGGATACTCCATTCCTGTACTGTTCCATTATATGAAATTGGCGTTTATATGTAGTACGCAGCGGTGATACAATAAATATAATTTGGCAATCACTACGATTGATATTCCACTTTATCGATCCACTATTAATGTTAGGCACGAGGCTTACACGTATCTATATTAAACAGTTTTAAAATTTTTAAATAAATGTATATGTTTAGGTACTCTAAGAAATATTGGGCATTAAAATTCTCTTCACTGTTTTGAATAATCGGGTTTTGTATGAAGCGTGTGATAACTTTTTCTTTGCTTTCTCTTCTAGGTATTCGGCTACAGAATAATAGGCTGTTTTTTTTAAGAACATTTTTAGTTCTTTCTTGAAATGACTATCATTAGCTTTGAGAACTTTTTATTGAAGCCCGTATTTCGTTATATTATATTTTAGGTCTCATGCAGCGTACGCCACTTTACTACTATAATGTACTTACCCGTGGAGAAGGCGTCCTTCTTGGATGGTTCGTTGTAACTAAGATTCGTGCTGGAAGCCCAGCCTCGGCCGGCTTTCTCCTTATCTGCACCGTTTTCATCATCACGACTTCTGTCAACATGACAAATATTTAAGTTTTTTAATTGTCTCCTCTCGTAATCAAGTGTAAAACCCGTATACCACACTAATAAAGTGAGGCTAAGTAGACTTCCACACTTTATTAATAATATTTATACACAGGTGTGCAGCTGTACATTATACATATATTATACTAGACTGATCTTTAGCTCGGTGGCCGTATGCTAAATATTCACTTTTATTTTATGATGAATGCCAACGTTGTTATGAATACCAATGTGTGGGTTTGAAATTGTGTATATGCTATTATTATGTAATTCGACATATGTTGAAATGTATGCTTATCAACTGTCTAATTACCACAACACCTAGAGAACCTAGAGTAAATTGACCCAAGATATTTATATTTCGAAAACAATAAAAATAACAGAGACTTATTAATACCTACATCGTTAATATAAATACGAGTACATATTCAAGAAGAGCTTTTTAATCATTCGGCATTAATTTTAAGTAGTTCGGAAGAATAAGATGAAAGTGAAGTAGCCGCTTAAAGAGTATATCCGTTTAAACTCGTTGAGGTTAATTGGTTGTGGATGACAATGGCCTACTTACTACACACATACGTGGACGGCGCGTCTGTTTCTAATCGTTATTCCGGAAGCAGAATGATGGAAATAAATAGATGTACATAGTTAGTGAGTTGGTCTGTTGACTGACGTCTACTTAATTGTAGTGTTAGGTACTTAATTGACAATTAATATTGATAAATGAATAGTTCAACTTTTTTTTGTGTTATAGAAAGTAGATCACGTTATTGTCAGTGTTCACTGCAGCCCGTAGCCATCTACATATTTGTATTCCATGTCGGATTCTATCGAAATATTTCCTGAGATTACTCACAAATGTGTTTGTATTCTTGTGTAATAAATAAAGCTCACCTTTCTTTAATATAGCGTATAAGTAGTAAGTGTTTTAATTATATTCAGACATAATAAGAATTACTATACAGATATGTCCTATAGTTGTGCAGTTTCTCCATCATATCCTCATTCTTCCATTTTCAAAATTACCGCCATTCTTCATATTCAATTTATTTTTTCTCATTTGTAGGTCCCTCAAACGAATACTGCCAGAGTCAATCTTACAGTCTAAAACCATAATCTCACAAATGATATAAAATAAATAGAATGTAGCACTTGTTATAAGTTGGAATTTTTTTGTCATCGTTTCGTTTTATAAAATTTGATTGATAATATCCATTTTTAATGATAAATCCATTTTTTTTAACAACATCGGTTCTTCCAATGAAGAAGAATGTTCTTCAAATGAAGGTCAATACCTGCAGTAGATAATATGCAGATAGATAGATAGATAGCAACATCCTCATATTTTGCAGGTGCTTTATAAAACATTCGACAGCTTATTAAAAGCGAGTGAATCATTTGCTAAACAAATGTGCATAAGGAGTAGAGGTTTACGTGTAATGCTTTTTTACGACGTAGGTACAAGTGTAAGTCCTAACGTACAAACTGAGGCGGTATTGCGTCAATCCGTCAGAGCTACCGGGCGCAATGCAAACAATTCGTGAAAACATTCAGATATTTGGAATTGTGCCATCATTCTCTTTTTATGGTTTCATAGCGGAACCATTGTATACAACGAGTCTTCGCTTAACACAGTAGTATATCGTTCTCTCCGATACAGTTCAATGGCAAAATTGAATACGAATTCCAAGGTAATACTATCTTTATAAAAGGTATCTATGTATTTGTTGTGAAGTAAATTAACCTTTCATTTTCAATTATACTTACTAATAGTACCGTTAAGTTCTGAAGGTATTCTTGTGAGCATATTCGTATATTAATTGTGTATTTGTGTATATGTTGCTAATAATACAATAAAAATAATAATAATAATTTCAGTTTACAATCATTGACCATCATTTATTTACTAAATAATTCATTACTAAGAGATTACTCGACTACTAAATATTTATTATTTAGTAAAGATTTTACTTATTTTTCATATACCTATTTATTATTTAATAAAGTTTCCGATTATGCAGGTTGTTGACCAACTTAAATGTTAGAGATGTTCAAATATTCAAGCAACTTAACGATCACAAATCGTCAGAAACGGTATTTACTTTGACGTGAATATCGAAGCATGAAAACGCTTGGGATAAATTATTTAAAGATTAGGTACTCAAACACTGTCTTTAGCTATTGAATAATTTCGATATGAAATTCGAGTTAAGCTCTGTTGTTTTACGGATTTTAACTTTCCGTTATTCGCTAACATCAAAGTTCGGACTACTTTGGACCAACCACTCATTTAAATTTGCAGTCAAATGAGCAGAAAACATTGTTTTGAGTCCTGTCATAACGATTGACGTAAGCAACAAATTTTTCGTGTACCTAGCTACTGTTAATGTGCGCTTACCTTACTTACTTAAAAATAAACTTCTATTTTTGTAACAATAAATGTTATGGCTTCCCGTGTTACGGAATACTCAATCTTCTGGCAGTTTACATTAGTGTAAGAAAAAAAAATATTAGCTCTACTTTTATTTCTAAGTAACGTTAATTTATAATCTGTGTGAGTATGCCATTGAGGAAATCATTGAAAATTTGTTTCGATCTATTGCTAATTCGCGAAAAATTTATCGATTTTCATAATACCTACTATGTCTATGTCTAATACAATACCTATACGAGTATTATTATTAGTTTTAAATATTGGTTAGGTATAAGTACGTGATAATAGCTCAAGTTTGTAGACGATCGTTTGAACATTTTGGTATTGTCTAAACGTACAATACAATAACAATTTAAATATTTGGCTGTCTAAACTTAGCTTTCTTTGAATGAGTCACTTTTTTAAATGCGTTCTAATTACTGTTTTCGTCTCGACGAATGGCCGCCGTAATTCGTTTTTATAGAGATTTACAACGTGTTTAACATTGCATCAAAATATCGGTACTTTACAATTAAACCGGTGATTTATCAAAGTGATCTAAACAATATATAAAAAAAAACTTATGCCTCTGTGACGACCGGTTAAACATGTACGTACCTAAGTTTAATCATATGTATATAGTTTCATGTCTGTATTCTGGAAGTACCTACTTGGAAAGATTACATTGAAGGTAAAACCTTAATTTTGGGTTTGTGAACAATTATAATTTCTATATCTATTCCTTTTCAGTAGAAACAAGTTAGCAAAGAATTTTTTTCATTTTTATATATTATGGTGTACCTATCTTAAGGATACCTACGACCAAACATAGACCTTAGTTTCGGGTGATTTGTTTTGTCAAAGCTTTATTAATATTTAATTATCTAAGTTTGTACGGGAGTGTTATCCCTATTGAGAGTAAAGAGATTAGAAATGTAAAGTTCTTCGGGAGAGAAAGTTGGACAAATCGAGAGTACTATCAACTTTTCTTAATTGATTTTCGTGTACGAGGATTCGAGGATGGATCGAAGCAACGACAGCAGTTCTGCAAAGTAATTTGAAAAGAAAGACGCGGGGTTGCTAACAGGATTTTCATCCTTCAATATAAGCTTTTCATTAGGTAGTAAAACCATTTATATTGTCGCTTCGATATAACATTCATTAGAGAAGTATATATTTGTTTGGGCACAAACTACCTAGGCAGGCGGAAATGCCTCCAGTGCTCCAGGCTCAGCTTAGTCACCCAAATATAAAAAAAACTTTTTTCTCAACAATGTTTTTGAGTGCAGGTTTAAGGGATATGAAAGACATTAGTACACCAGTCATTGCAACTTAATCTTTAGGAATAACAACGCATCAATGTTGCGTCCGTCGATTACTTTACCTATAAATAACTTCCACCTGGAAATGTACGAGTATAATGCATTGTCGTATATACACTAGTCGTTTATTTAGTAGTATACAAAGGTGTAAGGTGTATATATGTAACCTTGTCAATGATTAATCGGGAATATAATTTATTCCGGTACAATTAAGTGTCTTTTTTAGGCAACGAACTGGAAAATTACTGGCGAAATTGCATTGAAGTAAGTCACTGGAACGTATTGAATAGAAATCATTCACAATACCGGCATCCGTCACAGACTCGTCAATTCAGAAGGCTGTATACAATGACTTATAACATGTAATATAGCTCGATTAGTTTATGAACACCACCGGCTGAGCGAAGCGTCCTTCGTGATGGTGTACTTGACCCATATTGTGGCTGTCTAAAATCATTTATACCTCCCACGGCTGTAACAGGTTTCTTCCACAACTGTTGGAAGTCCGCAACGATCTTATGGTTAAAGTGGAAATAGAAAAGAACTGTTTCATTTTTGGTTTCCTCATCATAACACTGACCGTGACGCTGGCGAGTTCCAAGAAGAGAGGCTCGGGGTAGATACTGTGAAATCGTCGTCCTTCTTGCGGCCGCCGTGCTCCTTGTAGTCACGAAAGCAGCGTTTGCAACGAGTCGGCCACCGCACCTGCGGGTGGAACCCCAACGGGCACAGCGGGTCGCCCTTAGCCAACGGGTACAAATGATGCATCTTCGAAATATATTACACGCACATAACCACCAAATGCACCTCGCGAATGCCTACGTTTATTTAAATGCCACAATTCATATTAACCGTCCAGTCACATTCCTCTATCACACATCATATCGCACATCTGTCGTCGAAACGGAGTCTCATCAGTGTATCCGATCGCACATCACTGGATAACATTTATGGAATGGGTTTTACGCTATAAATAATAATTTATTTAACTAGCAACGTGGTCGAGGCGCTCGTACGTCTGCACCGCACACTGGCAATAAAAATATCCCACCGCTAGCACCGAACCGGGCGACCTAAATCGGCGGCTCTGAACCGGCCACTCCGAGTTTCTCCGATTTTCAAGGCGCGCAAATACAAATATTATGCGTTGTGAGCGTTTTATGATGCAACGGCGTGTAGGGGGCGTCGCTCTGGAGGCAAGGCGCGTAAAGGATCTTGTGGAGTCGGGCGCGGCGAGCGGCGCAGGCGGCGGGCGGGCCGGCTTGCTGGGCACTGGCGGCGGTGCGGGCAGCGTGCCAATATTCGCTGCTGCTGCGCCACTTATGCTCTATTACTACTACTACACCGCATGCCGATGGACAGCACGCCGTTGTCCGCTCGTGTCGTTAATAAAAATAAAACGGACACGCTATAAAACCCGTGGAAAGAGTCCCGGGCGCGTGCGACGGCTGCCGACGCGGCTTGCGCAGACCGACGTGTTGCAATAATTAGTTCGTTCTTATGTCTATCATCGTTTTTCTCCGAAATAGATCGTGGGGTGAATAGTGTTAAAAACATTCGGCCAACGTCAGGACGGCAATCTATCGTTTCGAGGTATTAAAAGCCTGATGCACGTCACACTTTTATGAATGGGTTTTGACGTCAGGGTAACAAGCGGAATCATGGAAAATTTATAGCTATTATAGGAACAAAAAATTATAGGATGGCATAATCTTGACAATTAATGTGATTGAGATTTCTTTTAAGGTAAGTATTAAATGCCTTCATAATTGTTTGTAAAGTAGAATAAATGTCGCCAGCCATCTATAAATATTGGTATAATGAAACTAGGAAATAAAACGATATTATAAAGGATTATTTTTTATCAATAATTAACAAATTATAAACATACATTTCAGACTTGTACAATAAATTCGAAAGATTATGCTGTCATTATGAGTAAATATTTAAAAAGTTATACAAATTCCATCGAAACATGTCGCAGTAATATCAAAGTGTGTGATGTGGATATATTATTGAATAGTTACAAAGATATCACATTAAGTCATTCAGCAAAAGTCACCTTCGTTCAAAGGCTCGTCTTCCTTCTTATCATACACGAGCGTCTTGTAGATTACTTCTTCAAAGTGCAATGCGTTCAAACCTTTAGGCTCCGCTACCTTGATTTTGACATCCCCTGGGTACAATATTTCACCTTTATTCTTTGTACAGCCCATTACAAGGGATTTCTGGAGTTTGTCAATGCATGGTATTTCTGAAATATTAAACAAACGTAATATACTACATCCAGTTTATGACTATTCATGACCCTTAATCAACATCATAATATTTATAGCTATTAGCCATATGTTGCTATTTCAATAGGTCGTGTAGTGAAAAAAGAAAATATATCAAACTTGAAACTGCACGAAACGTTGTTGGCTTAAAGACGTTTCGAGAAACGAATAACGCATAATTCTTTTCGTTTATCGAGATCAAGTTGTGAAGTGTAACTGACCTGAGGTAACCACTCTCTTGATGGGCGTCCCGAGGGAGGCTTCGATGACGCGTACGTCGCGCACCAATTGAGCGAACTCGGGCGGCGTGAGAGAGCACACGTGGTCCGTGCCCTTCATGTCCTTGTCGAGCGTTATATGTTTTTCTAATACCTGCGGTTAAACCGGTTTGAAGCTAAAATCCCAGCTTGAAAACGATCTTCTAACCCATCGTTTCTCAACCCCTGAGGGATCGCGTATGTCATGAAGGAGCTTGGCGATTTCTTAAAAAAAATTCATTTGTATACACAAGATTCGCTTATTAAAGTAATGAATTTTATTGCGGTGTTTTAAATTATATAAACCAGTAATAACTACATGAAAAAATAAACTTATAGCTTCCTTACAATAATATAATAATCTTATAGTGAAGGGCTCAAAGGGGTTGTTGCTTGTTGGCTTTTCCGTGGATCATGACATAAAAATGGTTGAGAAACAATGTTCTAACCTATAGGTAAACCTATTTCACGTCCAAGATTGACATACAAAAATCAAATCTCTTGATAATTTTTAAATGTTTCTAGTTTAATTAACTTAGTACCTACGTTTTTGACGTCTTATGATCTTTATTACCTTTCTTTCTTACGACTTTCTATGACCTATAAAAATAGCGGAGACCCATTTTGTCAATATAATACATATCGGATGGTTATTGTAATAGGTACTTAAACCACCGATTATAATCAATCTACATATAATTGGACATGCCATTAAATTCTTGGCGAATGTGTACTGCAGTTTGACGGCAGGTTAAATATCGGTAGATAAGAAATTTAGTATCTATGTAAGTCAATTTCCATATCATTATTGTTATTGGATACTGTTGTGTATATAAATTGAATACCAACTATTATTTCGGTTGGATGATACCCTAAAGCGATATAGGTATTGCGTCTTTCTGTTACCAGAAGGGAAAAGGAAGCAAGCGTATCGCGGAAATTGTCTCGACTGATTCGTCAATCGAATAAAACTCAATACAAAACGTTCAACCCTATTTTCTTTTGTTCAAATGGTATACTGCTGATTGTAATAATAAACAAAGCTATCGACTACCAATAAAAAGTGATGAACAAAAACGTTCAATGGATCTTTTAGATACGCTGTCTTTAGGAATGCAATTGTGTAATTGAGCGTAGAATTAATTCGTCACAGCTAAGTTTGACAGGCAGAACATTTGCATTCAATACAAAAGTTATAACGTTACAACTTTTTAATGTCCGTTTTTGGATTTACGAACATTTAATACATTACCTAATAGATAATATGCTTCTGCATTACCAAGGCAACTGCTCAATACTCATATAAAAATATATTATGTATGTATTATATTATGTTAAATTGTTGTGAGTGTTATTTGCGATCTTTATTTAAAATATAGGTAGTTATACTGTTTTCATGACTAAATTTTATGTTTCAATTAATTGAGTTGGAATTTTGTCAAATGCAATGTAGCGAATCCGAGAGCATGTCATCATGCAGCAAATATAATTGTTTGTTAGTTTTCTATGTGTAATATAACAAATGTGTACCGATTCCACAAACCTTAGCCCCAAGTGCGACCGCTCCCAACGCCACGGCTGTTCCCAGTTCCTGGCCAGAATAGCCGACTGGTACGTCGAATGTATTCTTATAATCCTGGAGGACGGTCAAGTTGCAGTCTTCGAACGGCACCGGATACGCGGATATGCAGTGCAGCAAACAAAACTGTTTGTGTTGAGCAGACACTATGTCGTAGATTGTCTTCACGGCCGCCTTGTCCACCATCCCGGTGGATATAATGAGGGGCACTCTCTTAGATGCAGCGTATTTGAGGAACAACAAGTTGTTCGAGTCGCCTGAACCTATTTTGATGAATGGGACTTTTATATTAACCAGGAAGTCAAATGACACCTGAAAATAACATTGATATGAAGTGGATACCAGTCAGCTCTGTGTTTCCGGTATCCTGCGTGAAGAGTGTACCCTATAAGTTAATTCTTTGGCGACATGCGACAGTAACGATAAAAATATCCATGTAAATATCACAGTAATAATATTATTAACAACAAAATTTCCACATGGAGTATGCGATTGAAACTATTCAATTGTAACCATTGTATTGGTTTACTGTATACATTTTTTTTGCACACATTTTTCAAATTCAAAGTCGTCGTGAAATGCTTAAGATGGTAGACGGTAGGTCTAATCCACTGTATATGTTCTGCCACTATCGTACGCGCGAAATAATATTATGATGAAATGACCCAGAATGTTGTTTTGCGAAGCAAGGGTAATGTCTTCCTTGTCAAGTCAGTATAATATTGAGTTACAAAGCACGGACTGGCTTGCCTTGACTTAGTTTGCGGCTTAGAAGACCTTAGCGCTTGTTTTGAATTACTCGTTGAATTCGACACTTTCAACATTTTTGCAAATATATACGTACAAAATATACATACCTACGAATTGCAAATCGATTATTATTGGTAATGGTGGTGGCAAATCGATTATTAATCGATTGTTAATTGGTTAGTAAATAATTGAAAATGTTATAGCTTCAACTTGTGGTACATCAGCGCTCTTACATTATTATTATCACGTATATTTTTATATAAATTGGTGGATAAATGGAACATAAATATTTAAAATTTACACCACGTGTATCGCTGATTTGGTACATTATTAGACATTAAATAAGCTGGCAATTTCTATGTGAACAAAGTCGGTTCGTTGAAATGTCGATTCGATTGCCACATACGAAGCGACTCTAATCTTCACCCACGAGTGTCGTTTAAATATTATTTATTGTTCCTTACATTTGTACGATTTACAGCTTCTTATCACGTTATTACTTTGTAGATTATAAAATCGATACGCCACTTATTTATGTTGGTAGATAACTATGATAAAAATATCTTCGTGAAGCAAACGATTCTTGATATTGACTTTTACTTAGGTATTTTATTGTTTTGCAAATACGTAAATAACAATAGACCTGCTGCAATAATACTATCTCCATTACGGTTCTCATTAGCATAAATACACGCAAGCACGCACACACAGTCATCTACGCTTACATACAAAGATTTGTAAACAATTAAAGTCCCAAATTAATAAAATATAGCTGAATTCACCACGCAGATACTGCCCGACAGGGATTGGTAACACACGTAGAAACGAGTGTCAGGTGTGTTTGGAAGTTTCGTGTATCTATGCATACCATATCCATTGCTGACGCTGTAAACAATATGCCGACTTCATTTGCATATTTAAACAATTCCCTGTACTGTGCTTCAGAAAATTCCAAATGTCGTTTATGGTCTCCGTAAGTTTTGCCCCACGAGTTGGCATTGTCGTACGGCCGCTGTAAATATTTTGATGTAAACTTCTCCTTAAGACACGTTTTTTGAAACTTAACGCAACTCGCTCCCGCCTCCTGAAATACAATCATATATTTCCAGCTAACCTTCGATACAATTCATTTACGAGAACTATTTTACGTTAATACGTTTACGTGTATTGCTTGTTAATGGTACGATAGGTAGGTACTCTGATTCGACTTTCGCCTAATAAACCTAATCTTTACTTTGAATTACTACTACCTAACATATAGTGTTATATAGTGTCATGTATATAGTTATTCTTTGTATTCAAGTGATAAAAGTGTCGAGTGGACGGCTAATCTATAAAACAAATATATTTATAGGCTAAAGATATCACGTTCCTATTGTTATTCGGGCCTTCATTGTGAAGTTAAATGACCTGTTTAATGAGATATCCGACAGAACACATAATGTACAATGCATATTATTAACACCGACGTGGGTAGATATGTTGTCAGTTAAAGAAAATAACACGCTCAACATTGTTTTTCAACGGCATAATAAAAGAAAGAAACTACGAAATGTCCTAACACGTGATTAATTGTCGGACTGGCAACATTTCAAAAGTATATGCGAGCAACAACACCCACCGTCACTATTCCTTTGTTTACATTTTGATAAGTATTTAATTAAAACTTGTGTTTACTTAGCAGAAGAATTTTTTACAGTTTTCTTTATTCAAAATTGATTTGTTATTTCAAAGATAAGCCCATATTTATACCTTTTGTTGCGCTCCGTAATCTCACATAAGTATGTATTAACATTATAACAAATTTTTGAACATTATGATAACAATGCGCTGTTCAGCTGACCGCCATCATTAATGTTATATATAAAACTGACTTAATAATTTCTTAAACAACACTTGATACGCATTATAATATACATTGTAAATCAGGCATCATTTCAAAGTTTATTTCGGGAGATATCTATTAATTTTAACAACAATCATTCACTTCTTTGTCTGCTTTTAGTGCATAAAACAAAAATGAAAGTGAAAATTACTTTCGTCTACAACTGTGACGTAAAGTTAAACTATAACGAAATTTTGTAATTCTCCTGTCAAAGGTGAATTACAAAACAAACGTCATCCATTGTTTTGTTTTCTGATTCTAACACTTCGAATAAGCTTAAACCTAAAAAACTAGTTTAAAGCGGACTCACCTTAGCGGCTTTTATCAATTTTTTTGCAATTTCAATGTCACCTTGATGATTTTGTCCAACTTCTGCTATTATAAAACATGGGTTGCTTCCACCCACCCTGATATCTTCGGTAATCTTTACTTCAATCATCTTTGTAACCGTCAGTGTTCCATATAGACAAACAAACCCGAACTGACCCTCAACGCAAACCAGTACAAGTGAGAAAAGTACTGTCAATATATAGGAAAAGTTTATCGACCTCCCGTTCAGTATCGGATTGAGTAAATAAGGTCAATTCAATATAAAAGCGAGTTGCTTGTTGCGCGCTCGCCGCACTAGTGCGCGCCGGCCCCGCCGCCTGCCGGTACCCACTCCGCATGGTAATTGATAAAAACCAGTGTAGGTACGGAGCTGGAGGGCGTCGTTCGGTACCATATGTGTCGAGACCCGTCGGTAGATAAATAATAAACTATACCAGAATGAAAACGGTTGTTTTTATTAACATCAAGTTTATACATTGTTTGTTTTCTTTTTTGAAAAGGGAAAAATGCATTTTTATACAGTGCAAGTAGCTATTTTGATAACATCGGCGTGATTCTTAAATCTGTCACCTAGCGCTCTATTAACTTTGGATTCTGTCATTTTGCCAAGGAAGCTCGAGATGTATCGGCCTGCATCTAGTAGTTTTAATAGGTCGATGTTCGTGCTGGCCCCGAGCCCGTATAGGAAGTACACGAGGTCCTCCGTTGCTAGGTTGCCGCTCGCGCCGCGTGCGTACGGACATCCGCCGAGTCCGGAGATGGAGGAGTCGACGGTCTTGATGCCGAACTGTAAAACATTTTTTAATTATTTTACGATGACGTAAGCACGTCCACAGAACGCGCGGGCGTCGGTACATGCGCTTGCTGTTCAGTAACAGTATTCGCAGTTTGAATGTTATTGTTATCGGCGGTGTCGACCTTTGAGGTGCGCACTCGTCTAGATAAGGCTAAGATAATTTCAGGAAAACAAACTTAAACGTGATAATGTTTATGTCAACAAATTCAAGCACATTTAAAGGAGGATTAAGTCTGGGATTCAAAGTTAAAATTGTGATTACGATGATACAATAATGTTAGCAAATATTTGCAATGTAGACAATGTAAGCAAACTATAACTCATGCATACAATAGATCAGTGTTACACTAAGTACATTGATGAGTCAACAAAAGTTGGAGATTATAAACATATTACGACACCATACATATTTTACAGATCTGTCATATTCGTAGGCACCTACTCAATAATGATTATTGTTTTGACTTTAATTGAAAGAGGGTGTTTTATTTGTTTTTAGATACAAGTTTAATATAGACAGACACAAGACTGCCACGAGACAGATCTCTGACAGCATACTCTACACTATCATTGTAAGAATTAGTAAGAATGCGATGAAATTACATAATTTCTGCAACTGTAGACGATTCTACTACCTATAAATAAGACTTATAACTAAAAAAATAGATAATCACTGTGATGTCAACTTGTCACGAGCAGCAATAATTTATCTATCTTGGTGCCCATTCGGTACGTATTTAAACATGTTATCTAATATAATATGTAAATGAGGTTGTAGAAAAAAAGTACTTAGATAATTGTAAATGGAAAGTAACGAAGCAGTAGCAATATTATAGTTGTGTAGTTTGAGACAATTCTCTTCAAATCTCATTTGATCTTTCCTATTTATTAGGTTTCATTATTCCATTATGTCATGCATGTCCATTATATCATCGGCGAAGCAAAAATATGTGATTACATCGCGTTAGAAGATTTGTTTTTAAAAGGATATACCTGGTTTTTATATCATTACATAATATAATGACTAGGTAACGGTCATTTATCACTTTCTATTACGATTCTTATCTATTAGTATATATGGTATACATTTTATTTATAGGAATAAAATGAGTACAATCAAACAAAACAATAATAAAATCTTCCGTAAACAATAATTCAATACGAAGCAATTGGTAACTACGTATAAATACTTAATCGAACTTTTTAAAATGATGTTCATCCAGGCAAGAAACCAAGGTTATTTTTTGCACAGGCCACCCAGTCAAACAACTTTATTTAAACGCTTTTATTTATTTGAACGTAAACTCGCAACAGTTATATCATAGTGACATTGCGTTTGAAACTTGCACTTCGGGGTCCGGGTTCAAATCCCGGCATGCACCTTTGACTTTTCGAAGTTACTTTGGTTTTATAAAAGAAATATCACTCGTTCTAATGGTGAAGGAAAACACCGTAAGGAAAGTTGCAGTCATGACACGTGCCCAAGGTATATACGTCGCTGAACGTTCGAAGTAATACGCTCGCAATGTTTTTAATTACCTAACCTATGACACATGAAAAACATACTTTGATGAAATAGTTTTGACGAAGTGCCGATGCCGTACTTTCAGCATATGTGTCACCACACATAAGTGCCACCGCACTTAGGTCCTTAATGCTTTCAAATGTGCGTGACGTCTGCCAACTTACACTTGGCCAGCGTGGCCGACCATGGCCTTCTCATTATGAGTCCCGCAAGCAGTGGAACTTGGAACTAGCGTACGTTGACCGGGTGCATCTCTACGACGCTGCGGGCACACGGCGTTGTACTGTTCCATTGATGACCGGTTATTGTTCCATATTTCTTACCTGTTTTGACTGTTGGTGTCTCATTGAAGATTATAAGTAAAGCCTCACCTCCAATCCAGCGAGTAAGTTGGCCAGGCCCTGGCCGTACGTGTCGTGGAAGTGCAGCGCCAGCGCGTCAGGCGCCGCCACCGCCAGCACCTCGCGCAACAGCCGCCGCACAGAGCCGGCCGTGCCTACCCCGATCGTGTCTCCGAGGGACACTTCGTAGCAACCCATCGCGAACAGCTCCTCTGTTATCTATTGTTAAATATCTATGTATATGCTATACAAATAATGGTTATTAAAAAATTGCGTTTGAAAATTCTGGTTTAACATAATTCATATTTTCTAGATAAATTGCTTTATAATGAATCACTACACTAACAATATATGAATAGTGATAAAACATATAAAAGTTGGGCAAAAGAAAAAATATATTAACGATAATATGGATTATATACCTTTGCAATAGCTTTAGGGCTGATTGGTCCATCATATGGGCAGCCCAACACACAAGACACATATCCACGAATTCTCATGCCATCTTTTCTGGCCTCATCCGCAACCAGTTTAAACCTCCTTAGACCCTCCTCCACTGAACAATTCAAGTTCTTCTGTGAAAATCCTTCAGATCCTGCTGGAAATATGGCGACTTCTTCAATGTTGCATTCTTTCTAAAAAAAAATCTTTTTTTTGCACAGCTGACACAGGGGAACTGTCCATTTCTTCCAAACAGTTGGTATTCGAAATTGAATCTTTTATTGATACTTTATTTCAACAAAGAAAAATATTATTTAATACATAGTTTTAGTCAGCTTATTTCAATCAGTACAAAAGCTGTGCAGCACAATATCAATAATATTGTATATTCTGGACACAGAATATGCCAAGTCTCCACCGAAGGGGAGATGGATAAAGAGATGTTTTGTAAATAGCTTGAAATATAGTAATTTCAAAATTTGATAGTCTGTTGTATTAAAATGAACAATAAATTTAAAGAACACCACTTATCCCATTAAAGATCTGGTATAGTAATAATATACTTTACAGCAGTTTCATATCCCTTCAAGTTAGGTATCAATACCGGGTAGTTCACTTCCGGTAGTCTCTTGAGATTCTTCATTACATCCACGCCATCACTCATTTGTTTAACCCATTTTGGACTGACAAAACTGTTGAATCACAAGTATGTAAAGATCTTGTATTAAAATATCGTTTACAAAAAAACATATTATGTTCAATTGACACTATTATGCAAACTTAGTCCAATCAGCCTCAGTCACATTGCTCATAAATCCATCCTAAAATCATCAAGTGTACATTCAAACCTTACTTTATAAATGAATAGATATCGTTGCCAACTCGCCTACCATTATATATAAAACTCAGTCGTTTTTATACTGCTATTATATTAATAAGATTTAAGTTTAAAGTATATTTTCATTTAAAAAAATAGGTAGTTGAAAAAGTTTACAATGCAGAATTTCTAATGATTAATGACTATGTTTGCTGCTAAATTGTGATGTTCAAGGGTTCAAAGGGTGTGGTAGGAATAATGATATTTTATGTATCTTTAGATTATTTAGCTATTGTAAAATTTTCCACTGCATCTCTCAAATCCTTCCCGAATTGGGTTCTGATTTCACTTCAAATTAGCCAAATATACATGATGCGGCCATGCTACCTCTGACTACTGGGTAGAAATTTTTAGATATCTAAAGGTGGAACAATGCTGGATATATTACCTTGCAGATTCAATATGCCTGATTCCAGCATCTGCAAGTTTATGAATTAGCTCTATTTTGACATTGGTAGGTACAAATTTGGTCTCATTTTGCAAACCATCTCTTGGCCCCACTTCATAGATACGGACATCTGGCGTAGAAGTACTCTGAAATACAAACCGCATTGAACAATATGTTCATATACCGTTAATAATATCGATTGTAACATTTTTTTTTCAATAATAACAAATGAAACATCATTATCATTTTAATATTTCAAGTAGGAATTTCATTTATTTGATATTTTAAATATTGTGAACGTTTAGGCCACTTAGAATTTATTTGTCAATGAAAGAACACAATCTACTATCTTCTGTTTAATCCAATAAAATAACAGGCAATATAGAGCACAACTGACTACATTCTTTTGGGCTACAAATGTCAATTTTCAAATAAAAAATGGAACGACTTTTTAAATCATAAGTACCTGTTTTATAAAAGTCGTTTTGGTAAAACTTTGGTCTACATATTGAATTAGTAGTAGTTTTTTTTATATACAATGTAGGTTATTTAAAGAAAATTAAACAATACTTACAAGGGGGCGCCTGGTAAGTTTCAACAAACTAAAAATGTTTACTTTTCTTGTCAATGCCATATTCATTATTTTGAGAAATTCACAGAAACAATATACTGCCAATTTATTTCATACTATGTATTACTTATATAAGAATAAAGCAAAATAAACAAGATAAAAACTAGAGATGTTAAAATATTTATTGTACACGGCTGGTATTTACAACTTACCTACTGATAATGATATCCTATCATACAGAACATTGAAGTAGTATTAGTTAGTATCAACATTTGTTCCTAAAAATAAGAAAAAAATAAAATAAATTGATATTAACAAAAACTGATAAGTACTCAAATATCCTTATTCTATTCCGTTTTTAAGCATTATAATAAATACTTATTTCGTAGAAATACGAGTTCGTCATTTAATATTTATACCAATACATTACACCTCCTGCATTTTGTTTCATATTCTTATACAACAAAGTAACAAGATAAGATAATAAATACAGTTAAAAATTACATGCAATATTAATATACGTTTTATGTAAGCAAGTAGCTAAATAATTGATATTAGTATTGAACTGTTTCATTATGATTAAATCTACCTAACTTTGGGATTTGAATCCTTTATAGTTTAATAAGTTTGTTTACATTTCTTGGTAACTAGTGCTGTTTTGTATAAACTTATTGATTTGTAATCTATGCTTCACTTGTTTGTAATTGGATTCTGTTTTGTTCATTCAATCGCATGTTGCTTTTTTTATTAAATTGCGTTTTTTGATATGAACAAGAAATAGTTGGTTAGTATTCATTGGTAACATGGCTGCAAGGTTAATGTTAGTAATACATATTAGTTCAATCAATATTTATGTCAGTATAATTGCAGGTATTTGTAGTAAGTAATAGGTACTTAATCATATCCGGTCACCTCTGGTAAACATGGGGCCTGGCAGCCACATTCCACAAACCGAAATAATAAGTACTAGTTACGTCTCGGCAACCTCATGCCATATTATTAAAATATTCATTAAATGGCTGTATGCAAAAGAATTGGTAGCGTATACGTGACACAAAATATGTTAAAACTGTCAAATCTAACGTCAATATTTGACAGTGATTCTAGGGTCATTAAATTATATGTCTTGTGAAAAAGAAGTTTATACCGGCGAATAGTTGATCTTTAAAAAAGACTTCTAATATACTTTTTTATATACACAATGGGTGATTATTTATCTTTTATTATGTATAAATATGTGTAATAGGTTATAGTAATCGTATATGGTGAATTAATTGTAATTTTTTTTATTTTAGCAGTGAACAGTGCCACGTCTTTCGTGTTATCATCGATATTAACCCTCTTAATATTTTCTGGAATGCAGATGTACAAGCCGATTTTAATACGATCTCCAATTACAATAATTTTTGGAGGTTATCTCGGTTCATTGATGTTTATGTTTTTTGTGACTGTATCCTTTTAAAATGAACAAACTAGAACGGGTTGTGTTTAGTAAGCAGAAGTAGAAGTTCAGGCATGAAAGTGATAAAGGTTTGTAGAAAAATTGTAGCTGACTAAAACGATACCAGTCTAGATCTTTAGTGACGTGCCATTTTCGAGAAAATTGTAATAAACCAACATAACCTTAAAAGCGTCTTAACGTTTTTGTAAAAACAATAACATAATTAAATTATTGCTAGTGTCGTTTTCTTTGAATATAGTAATTTTTAGCCTTGTTCTTCAGTCTAGCCCATTCGTTGGTGGGTATAGAAAACAGTGGTCAGAACCTTCAGCTTGGGAATTATGTAAAGTAATGAATATATTTTTCTTCAAAGAATGGGATAACTATTACAGTTTATACCTTTCCTTAGTAAATGTATCAGGCTGTAGGTAACCTGGAGACCACACTGTTTGGCAAGAACTACCAATTGAAACTCCCAGAAGTGATATTGTCCATGACAATATCGCTCATCGCGTCTGGTATGGTGCATAGAATTTGCTTCACCACATGGTAATTATTTCTACTACTTATTACTTATGCCATAAATACCTCCACCATTTTTAGTGTTTGCATATTTTGGTGTCAAACTCCTTTATGTGCAGCTGATTTATTATCAATGTTCATTTTCATTTCATTTTTAATGATATTATTATATGTGACAATCATTGCTATAGATATATATTGGGATATTAGTTATTCTATTTGTCTCTATAGAACTTTAGTAACAATTATGTTAGCAGCTAGCTAGCAATCTATGCTTCGGGTGATTTGTTTCATTTGTTGTTGTCAGATAATACTTGAACCCTTGTTCAAAGTCTTTAATGTGTTTTGGTAACGACCAATAGATGAGTTGATCTAGTGATCTGATCTGAGTGACTGGTTAGTACCAGTAAAAGCTAGCATTACTGATTTCACCCTGTCCTTTATTGTTATACCTTCAAGGTAGCATACACTACGAATCTTAGATGTAATCATAAAATTATTGCCTGGCCATAAACATTGAGGATGTTGGTTTTTTTTGTGCCTCCCATCTGTTAATCAAGCATTAAATACACTGTTATGGAAAAAAATGGCAGGAATCATTTAGGACTGGTTTGTGACTCTAAAACAAATCCATGCTTTATCATGACTATGTGGGGACACTGCGAGAATAAGAGTTGAAAGTTAAGACAACTCCAGTCCTCACTGTAATTTACATTTGTGTTTTTCATCCTGATTTATTAAATTATTATCTTTTTCTATTTTCAGTTTGATATTTTCT
The DNA here is from genome assembly GCA_018245675.1 of Agara michaeli. Classification (NCBI taxonomy): domain Eukaryota; kingdom Metazoa; phylum Arthropoda; class Insecta; order Lepidoptera; family Hesperiidae; genus Agara; species Agara michaeli. The sequence continues at coordinate 12,806 of DWDX01000076.1, read as the reverse complement.
CTGATAACCATCTACTACATGAATAAATTATCACAAAAAACGTATGCAGCTACAGCGCCCGTTGCAGCTCCGGTAAAGAGTCGTCGTCACAAATAAATTTTAACAACAATTTTATTGTAATAAGAAACCTTTTTTTATCGATAAAATATAATAATTTTTCACAAAGTCAATTACTTTTATTCCTAATTCCTGTTTCGTAATTCGTTAACAGTATAATAACATAATCATTTTATGTATAAAACACTGGATTTCAGATTTAACTTCCTTTTTCCACTCCAGTACAATGCCTATATAGTGGAAGTAATCAAATTATTAATATAAGATTATTAACAGTGCTATTAAATATGTTATCAGTTTTTTTAATATCAAGAACAGATTGCTGCTTATAAAGAGATTTCAATCTTTTATTGATTGAAGGTTATTTGGTATAACCTTTCTTTGGTCTTTGCTTAATATTAGTCTATAAATAAACATGGATACATTTTATTAAACTGCTTGAAAAAGAAAATACGTGTATTGATTTTGAATTTTATTTATAAAAATTAGTACAATATGGTATGTATAATGTATGCCTATATAATGAGTACATAAAACTAACTTTCTCTTAACATTTAGATAGATACCAAAATCACATAAGAGTAAGTAGTTAATGAAACAAAAACAATAAATAATTTCACAAGAATAATTACGTATCTAACTTTATTTACGCTAATGGACCTGGCATACTGACACAAATTATCAATAATATAATTAATATGTTAGTGGACATGAAACAAACCATAAATAGTACTTAATAATTTCGTTACCGTGTTTTCATAATTTTCTTAAAATATGTGTATAGAAATTTTGTAATTAGGCTTAATCTACTTCATTTTCCCTTTAACAAGTATCCACTCCATCTGAAACAACCAAAGATCTAAAATCTTACTTATATTTAAATAAATGTTTTTACCTTATCTTGTCTATAGATTATTCACTATCAAGATATTGTTTATTGATATTGAGTAACTACACATTTTTTCAATTCATGGAATATACAAAAATACTCTTGTATATATTTACTTACAAACTAATGTATGTTATATTGCACATTGGGATTTATACTCCCAAGTAACTTTGAACTAAATACTTTGATACTTTTTGGATATTATTTGAATAAATACTGAAATAAACAACCTAGTAGCTTATCACTATAATTAATGTCATTAAATAATTTGAAACTTTAACAATACTCTCACTCAATTTTGACGGACTATATTGGAAGCTGCCTAATAAATATGTAAATTAACGCAACAATAAATCACTAAGCAATATGCAACAAATTCTAATTTCAAATCATTCACTAATTTGTACATAAATAAATCAATCAAACGAAATGAAAATCCATACCGTGTAAGAACCTCATTGCTGTCAACAGTAACTGCTATTGACCAATTGAATATTACAATTAACAATGAGACCAACTTAACAATAGTGGTGAATATAAATAGTAGTAATGTACTAAACATTAATGCATCATACATTGATTGTAAGAACTGATGCTTTTTAATGTCTAGGAATTGTTTTAGATTAGTTTGTAAAAACGTTTCATTATGGTATTGTAAAAAATTATCTCTCTATTCAGTTATTAGAACATTCTTAATTCACTGGATTTATTCCCATTAATATGAATAACAGTAGTTGGGAAAGTTTAGATAATTTGGCACCAAGTGTAAAAATAATGGACAGCATATAAAAATAGTAAATGAATATTATAAATTGACTGAATTCCTTTGATTTTCATACTAATATTATTACTAGAAGATTTTTAAACAATCAATAAACATTTGAAAGCTTGGTTTTGTAAATAATAATCATTTCTTTGTAATGTGTGAGTTTAAAATGTATCACAGGTTAAGTTTATACATATAAGGCACAATGTTTAAATTGCAACAGTACACGAGCCAACTAGTGTTGTGAAAGTTAACATACCAATTACTTAAGTTTTCAATTCACTCATATAATCTTATAAATAATTGACTACATATTGCAAAATTATTTCACTCAAGGTTTAATAGCAGAAAATAAAAGGGTAAATCTTTGCAAGATTCTAATATTCTTTTGACTATCATCAATATAGACTTATGAAATATAATCCCATCTGAATATAACAAGGAGTATGTTATCAAAGGCTCATTATTAAAATCATCCTTATAAAGGGATGAGAAATTGTGTCCAAAAAGTGTTGTGTTATTTTTTAGTAACATTGATCATAGATTTGCAGTCATGAATGTACAAAATTTTGTATATTCACATGTGCAGTTATTTGTTTCTGATATGCATGCTGTTATTTCTTACATAAGGATTTTGCAGAATCCTCGGAGTCGTTTCCATCACTCTCAGTAACAATTCGTCCAGGTAATTTTCCAAATCCTTGTTCTTTTTCTTTTCAATTTCAGCATCCTTTTGTAAATTATATATCATAAGGATTAGGTCTTCACGAGATTTACCATCAAATTGTTGTAGCACCGACCTCGGGATGCTGTTGTAAGCTGGATTGATAGTATCTTCTTCCACAATATTCTCTTCTCCAACAATAATTCGCTCTTCTAGAAGTTTTTTTGGCTTATTATTACCACCAAACTTTTTAAAGAATTTAGGACTTGGTTTTTCTTTCAAGGAACTGGGACTGTCAAGTTTTTTATTTCTCTCTAGACTGGAAGATTTTTCTCTATCGATCATAGTTTGACTGACAGACTTTCTGTGAGAGTAAAGCTTTTGGGACCATTCATCATCTTTATCGATGGCTTCTACGGGTAGTTGTGGTGCAGTAAATGTGTCCAGACTGAGACGAACTGGAGGTTTTGGCTGTGCAGGTTTTTCTGTACTTAGTAAGTTATTGTAAGTGTACCTTCTTAGTATTTCTCCTCCTCCGAGGTTTTCGAGAGATGTATTAACCGGTGACGGGGTGTATTTGATTCCCCGGGGCACTGCGACATTTACATTGAGAGAACTTCCAGAACTCTTATGGGATAGATCATCAAAAGCAAATTCGTCATCATCTTCACTAATAACACCTGGATCTGCTTCTCCCACCAATCTTTTCGGTGTCGAATGATCAGGCGTAGACAATGCTGAACTTTTCAAATTCCCAACACTTCCGCTAAGAGAAGATGAGTCACTCTTCTTATCTTTTTTAGTGAGATTAATTTTAGAGCCAAGGTTTTTAGCAAACTTTTTAAGTCCTTTACGTTTTTCTAAGCTGCCAATACTCATAAGACTGCCACCTACGTTTTGGGCGATACTCGATAAAGAAGACTTATGTTTTTCCTTCTTGCTTAGGTCATTTAAACTTCCTTCTTTTACTGTAAAGCCGATTTTGACTTCCAATTCTCCTCTATTTTTATCGTTATCTTTTCCCTGTTTACCACGCAGAGTATACCAACGGTTTCTTGGGCGTTCATATACATCGAGGTCTTTTAACGGAATCGATACTTGACCTAATAAATGATCTTTAACAAAATCTTCATCATAAACCTTCAAAACAATCTCGGCTGTATTGCCTTGGGTAGGAATTCGTAATTCACATTCCTCAAGCCATTCAACATTCTCAGTCGCTTTGTGTTTTACGGAAGTCTGAAATTTTTCTTTGCCGAGGGCGATTGTAACAAAACAGTTATTTGTACCGTTTTTACCTTTAATTAACAATCCCCGAGCTCTCTGGACGGTTACTTGCACGTGAGTTGGATCCCACATTGTATTAGGATATACAAATTACCACAATGCAAATCTCAACAAAACCTTTACCTAATTACAAAAATACACAAAAGATGAGCTGTCGCCCGTCACCATTGGTATTTTTCTAATGTCTTGCTTGGTCGTTGGTAGGTATTGGATCTGTCAGTCGAGATTGCATTAGAGTTGCCGTGTTATTTACCTACACAAAAGATTTCTTTTGTAATTCTATACACACCGTAAATATCTACTTTTAGATTAAAATAGCTAAATTAGACTCTCTATTGACGGTCATGATCTAAATTTAAGACAACTTAATACGCTTAATGCGCTTTACACTAAGAATAATAAATAGCTAAATTCATAGTCTTCACTATTTATTAATAAATCTAAAACTACTCAGGAATGTTATGTATGCGGCGTTATTTTAGTTTTTGAATGTTACACGTAACAGTTGTTATTACTTTAAACAAAACAGAAATTTTTTAAACTTAGTTTGAGTATGATGTAATTTTTAATGTGGCAACACTAATTCCGTCGTGATTCCATGATGGTCTAATTGTATCATGAGTTTTAATTGTTGTAAGTAGGTACCGAGTTAATTGACCATTACGCATAAATTGTTTTGCCTTGTGTTTACATTTTTACTCGAATTCCAAGACTTGAGACGTTTTGTTGTTGTTGGTAGTATTAATTACGTCAATAACGTGTATCGAACGAGCAATGCAATAATCAATTCACTTATTTTTTATTAATGAATCGTTCCATAATATTCTGAAATATAATGATAAATCAAGTTTTCATCCAACATGTTACAACAATATATACTGGACACTATTTTATCGAACACATTGTTGGCGTTTATTATTGTACAAGTACCTAATGATTAAATATTAAATGAATGTTTTTACTTACTAATTGTAGTTTTATTTTAGGTACCTGCTTTTTTTGATTGTAGTTTATTGTTACAAATTATACAATGGATAAATATCTATTATGTTGAATATGTGTTAGTACTGGAAACCAGCAAAACCATTCATTATCATAACAAAATGTTCCAAATGAACATAAAACAAGTATCATGATTATAAAATACTGATCATAAAATCAACTGTTTATTACTTATCATCATCTTTATATTGGTTTTTGGGGCAGGTAATTAAAGTAGTTAGCAGTAATTTACTGCAAACTATATCGTTATGATTTTCGTGGTTTAATTACAATCGGAAAATGTAACGATTTTGTATATCCAATACCTTGAGTTCCATAAGCTATACATACATGAAAGTAGGTACTTATACGTTTTGAAACATTTACATGTCTCTTTAAAAACTTTTGATGTCACAGAAGTAACTACATATTGTGAGTATTGAAAGACTCAACACAGACTACATTGAAGCGCAATGTTGAATATTTAATTACACGTCTAGATTTACGCTTGTTCTTGTCCCTTGTTAACTGTGGGTACCTGCCTACATTTTATGATTAAAGTGTTTAGGTTATCTTAAGGACTATTGTAACGCGTATTATTGCGTTGGTATAGTCACAATGACTTCTTTGAATTCTTTGAATTTAATATCGTTAAAAATTGTGATAAAAACAATGCGGTTGAAGCGCCCGTACGTTACTGAATAAAAGATGGCACCAAGCGTATCCTGAATAATCCTATCTTGTTTTTCCGAACACCTGCATATATAAACATTTTGCACACAGCAAAGAATAATCAAAGCCCGGTAGGTGATCTTTCTTTGCCAAATGGCTGGAGGTTTTGAATTTTTAAGCTCTTCGCTCGCTTTAATGGCTTCCGCCTACACGAATGACATTGTTTAAGCTAAAGGTGTAGATAGCTACCGTTGCCTAAACTGTTTTAGTGATACAGCGGTCTATACATAGATAGAGATATCTCTAGCCAAGCACAAATATAAATAAAATACAAATATAATAAATAAACGTAACATCACGCCTGTAATCCCCTAAGGGGTAGGCAGAGGAGTGTGATACACCCCCACATTTCACCAGTTACGTTTAAGTCCCACAATGGAATAGGTGGTGAGCCTAAATAATAGATAAATAATCAAAAATACTATTTTTTGCTGTACACACACACACACACACATACACTTTGTACAAGTCTCTTGATTCTCTGTTGATTAATTAATTGTTACCAATTCAGACATACCCGGGGTTCAACAAATATGATACAAATGTTGTCATAGAAAACCCTAAATTCCCATGAAATATTTTTAAGTGATAGGTAAACTATCTATCTCTATGAGACTTGAGTCATGCGACGACTTTGTGAATATAGCTATTTTATGCACAGGAAAGAAGAAACTAAATGAAATGCAATGAAGTTGGTTAGCTTAGTAATATATATCTATGGTTTTTTTAAATTTTTCATATATAAAAAATTAAGCGCAGCAAACAACGGGCCACTTGATGGTAAGTGGTCACCGTCGCCTATGGACACTTGCAACATCCGAGGAGTCGCCAGTGCTTTGCTGGCTTTGGAGGAGAGCTCTTTTCTATGTATATACATTCGATTATGTAACTCTAACTAGTGCTTATCGCATACCTTGGCAAAATGAAAACCGTTTTATAATTTCCAGGGTAAATGGTGAATACTTAATACAATTTATTACGATCCTAAATGCTTTTATTTGGAAAATGGTACAGAACCCACATATTATGAGTTAAGTCGCCTTTATGTCACTATATTTTGTATGTTATAAATTATAGAAGGAACAAACAAAAAATTCTACGGGACAGAAAGTACAGTAGGTAGGTACGATATTCCCGAATTTACGACGCTGAAAGTTTCACAATTCGCAAAATTTATGACGGCGTAGAAGAGTATAGGTACAACACATTTAACATTTTATTCGTAGTTTTCTCTACCAATATTGATATGCAGATTCCGTTACAGCTTATTAACATGCGAACCGCACTCATAACAAATGTGTAGGTTTTTGTTCTGATTTTTCACAACGGCATGTCACGTTCGCACTGGAAATACGAGATTGTGTTAATACATTCTGTGTGCACTTTTTCATATGATTTATTGTACAAAATTGGTTCACTTTATTTTTTTTAAACGATAATTTCTGTTTGTATACGGCCTACATTATGTAAATGTGTAGTTTTCTGATATCAATCAAGTTTTGTGCGAAATATTTATTGATGACATATTGGGTACGCTTAAGTGAACATTTAATCTGTCATATTAATAATATCTTAAGCAGATGTCTTTACAAAGCGTGCCCTTGCAGCCGCTCCTGGAAATGCGGAAATCGTATTCGGATTTATAAATTTGATAGGCACAGCGGGTAACCTCGGATCAGCTATGTTCTCCCGGTACTGCGCGTCTAATCATTTGATCCTCGAAACCCAATATATCCGCTGTATTCGTGAGGAATATTGATGTAAGTTTGATAAGGCTTTACGAATTGAGCATGAAATGGGACATTTTAGTGTATAATTACCTACAAGTTCCAGACAGTTAGTTTACATTACGCCAGTGACCCGCCAGGTATTGTTCCATAATTAAAATTTAAATTCTAATTCATTCGTATGCTTGACAGCGTTCAACTAGCTCATTTTGAATAAATCATATCTGCTGAATTTGACGTTTATGCATATATGCGTTATGCGTTTATTGATGCGTTTATTATTCGACCTTCTTATGAATTTACGTATACAGATCAGATTATTTATTAATCGCTGACTCATTGAGTAAGCATGCGTATTTTTTTTCAATTCTATGACTTGGTTTCTGTTACAATTAAAATAGGGTTAAATTCTGAAAACTAATAATAATTTCACCGGAACGATTATATTTCAAGGAGTAGGAACGTTTAATTAAACAAGTTAGAGTTTATTAGAATGAGGTCAGACTAGTGATTTGAAAATTCCAATTAGAATGTGAGCATGCCGCGTGTTGCGATATATAATTGAGATGGTATTTGTTTATATATTGGATTCAACAGTACGATATATACACACATAATTATATATTGCATTAACTTTAAACTTAATTTTTTTTACAAAAAAAAAAAACACGTAACATCACGCCTGTAATCCCCTTAAGGGGTAGGCAGAGGAGTGTAGTACACCCCACATATTTTTTTTACAATTACAATTAAATCTTAATTATAATAGTTATACATAGTTACAGTTTAGTTATGATATATGTAGTAGGCAAAATTTCTTCACTAGGGATTGAATGTTATGCACGAATTGTAAAATAAACAAGGTGTTTTTTTATTCTTTATATAGAATGAGTTTTTCAATAAATTTTCTTAAATACTACTACTTATTATTAATTTATTTAATAGCATTTAGTTAAATTTGTATTAAATAGCTAGAAATATTTAAAGTTAATAAACAATGACATGATAAATATATTTGGTAAATATCTTTATATTATGTTTGTTGTTAATTAACTTTCCCGTGCTACTAAATGAAGTGAAGTAGAAATATACAGTCAAACTTTATATAATAGGAGGCGTTTTAATCCGTCTGAAGTTTATTGATCCGTAATTTCTTAACGTAGCGGACTATGCTCTTAATCATTCTCCTTTCGGCCCGTGTCAAACAGTAGGCCAATATTAATTGAATCAAGTGACTGGCACGTTATGATGTGACCGGTAATTAAGCTGTATTCATGAACGCCCGTGTGCGCTGTGCAATTTGGTCGATCGAACCAATGAGTTATTGTACGAGTATTATATTACCCGCTGGTGGCTATTTACAAGATGTATGACATAAGTTGCTTGCCAATTAGTAGGTATTGTTCGGAAACATCGTACTGAATAACGTATAATGCCCAATCATACTACATATAATTTATTTGATTTGTTTATGTACTTTTGAATTTGAATATATTATATATATTATATTTAGCTCATGGATTTGGAATTTAAAAAAACATTTCTTAGGAGTTCAGTAATTCTATTTTAACTTTTTTTTTTAATTTGATATTACTAAGTTCGAATTTCCGTTCCCGAATCGGTATGGGACCGCTAATATTCGTACAATATTTCTGGATGCTTAAAGCACAAAGGAATTCGTAGGGTGATTCATATGAATTCGTGCTATTATAGGTACATATTCGGTACAACCAACAGAAATATCATTACAATTGAGTGTACGTGCTAGTGTAAAAAAATATATTTCTTATGTGTTCTCTCCTTTTTCGTCCGAAACGTAGTCAATATACAAACATTATGAGTAAACTGAGTGTCCCTTAAGTGATAACGTTATATTTTAGACGAGTAACTTTAATCGTTATAGCCGTTGCAAACCACTTGTCATACCTATTGATCTAAAAGTTGTTGTCGTCGTGTTTCGCGGTTAAGGTAACACATTTATATATATTTATAATCTACATGTTATTACGTGTTGCAGATATCAGGGCAATTTTTAAGTTTCACATAGGTGTGGTTAGGTTCAATACAGAACTTTAAGCAGCGATACTAGGCCTATGCGGAGATGATAAGGAAACAGGGAGACTTAACGAAGATTGTCTCAGTCAAGTGGAGACGTATGCAAGTTCGTTGATTGATGAGACAAACAGCCCTAGTTTGCAATTCTGAATATGATCAATACCACTGCTTTACCTGTATTCTACATATGTTGGAGATTGGTATAGTATTGGTATATTGGAAATAGGTAGTAATATCTTGGGACAACTTTAAGCACCACCATCTGATCCTAAATTAGGTAGAGCCTATGTACGGTACCCAGACAGCTGATGTATACAATGTATTTAAACAGTGAAATAGTTGTATAGATCATTTTAAGAAAGAGAGAGAGAGAGAGAGAGAGAAAAGTGTTCGTAAAAATAATTTTGTTAATATTGAAAGCATAAAAAGCTTCTTTTTGAGACGCTCTACCACCTTGCACACCGAAGTGTTTATAAATATATACTGGTTTTGTAAAAAGTTCACTTAAACTGGTTACTTGAAGCTTTTTTTAGTACGAAAAGCTTACGTTTGTTTACGAGCTCAATTAATGGTACGTGAGGTACGGCCTAGGAAGTTGTCTGCTTGCATAAAAGTACCAGAAAAACCCACGCGCGACCAAAGCGACGTCGCGTGAGATGTCCGCATAGTAGTAAAAAGTACCTATTCGCTCTTAAATTGAATTATGCCAAGGGGTTTTTTATTTTGGGCAAAACACGCCGTCATTTTAACTCAATTGCTATGTAGGTGTATATTTTATGCACGTTTATATTACCTACATCTATTATGTGTAGGTAAATAATTATGTACTAGTATATATGTAGTATCCATGCAATAGGTATAAAGTTATCTTAATCGTATAAATTATAAAGTTTAAGTATTTATGTTCAAGGGTTAATTATCTAAACAACCTGGTATTATTAACAGTAATATAAACTAAATCTGTTTGTTTATAAACTTGGCACAGCACAAAGCCCTCATATAATATTTACTTTGCCAACTTTAGTTCGACAAAGATATTGCGATAAGCTAATAAATTTTGTCCTTAACGAGGTACAACAGATCTTATTGATTAAAGTTTATGTTGTGATACTCAAACAATCAATAGTTACTGCGGCACTAACCCAGAGCAACTGGCACATTTAAAAAGTGAATGGTGAATGGTGAAACTTAAGTAGGTATGTTCAATTTTAAAGGCGATTAAATTTTTATTTTGGATCGAATAATTTTTTTTTATATAATCCATCACATGCAATGCAAAAGAAATAAAAGTACATTTAAAGGAATAAAACACGAACTTATTATTTATCGACGGGTTGTACTTAGTCTACTTTTGGAGTATGCTAAAAAATATCAGAAGCGTCCTTAAACACGGGTACCGTTTTGTAATATTGCTTTTACAACTTACAACAGCATTGTTTTTAGATCACTTTGTTTAGACCGACACAAATTCTTAGACAGAATAGTTGAATACAAAATGTTTGTAATTACGGTATCATAAAAGAATTTGCTAGCCAATTGCCCTTGTCGCAGGATCTGAATCATCGTGAAAACTTTTCAGTTGACTGTTCTATAGAGATGAAATACCGGTGGATAAGTATTTTAATTGCCGGCTTTATCCGGATTATGCGCCGAGCCGGCGTAATGCCTCCTCTTTGTGGTTAAATCCGTCTTTGTCATTCGTCTTCGCCTAAACTAAATTTGGGACCAGTTCACACGAGCATAATCTTAACGACTCTGATGCTTATAATAATTTGCATGTCGTCTTTCATGGAATATGTATCGGTTAATTTGCTTCTGGAATGATAATCTGGCGGAACGTGATTATTTCGTCCCATTTAAAAATTGATACTGTTGAAATTTATTAAATTGTATTAAATAATAATTTTCTCCACTGTCTCTTTCTAGCATAGGCTGGGTAATCCCTGATGGAGAAGTTTTACGTAAAGCTTTTCCAACGTAAATAAAGTCCAGGTGGAGTAAGACTTATTTTTACCCAATGTTCGAAAAACAATCTGCGTATTTAACATCAGCAAAACTGAACGCAACACTAAATCTGTAAAGGTTTTTCTTTTATTAAAACTCCGAAGCGTTCTTAGTGAAAAAGCCTTAATAATAGTGTTATTTATTTTGGAATAGCCTCAGATTTTACGGTAAAATACATTGACACATTTAAAAAAAAAAATTGGAATTGGAATCTTAACAATAAACTAGTTAAGAGAAAATCATAAGCTGCGATGTAAATGGTAAGTAATAAAAATCGTTCTGACGTGTTTGATACATGTTTAATTTCTTCCATCGTTCCATAGTAACAATGTATTCGCGTAACAACACGTTTGAGTTGTTGGCATAACACTGTCATCTCTCGGGTGCAGTTATTTCGTCTTGATAAGGAGCGGTGCCACATTTGTTACACATCAGCTTGAATTCCTGTTGAAAGCACATATTATTTATTCATTAACGGTTTATTGTAACACCTAAAATTAGTAGGGGCACAAAGGGGGGGCTTAACGACTGGTAGCATTCTCTACTAATTATCTATTAGATATTCTTTACTATATGTACATATCTCTATGTAGTATCATCATATTAATAATATATAGGCAATTAATGTTAATGCTATGATAACCGGACAGCTGATAAACATATATATCTGTATAGATTTATTTATACGTACTCACGCATGTACGCCCACACACACACATACACACACACACATACACACACACATATACACACACACACACACACACACGTGTATGTATAAGGCGACATTGAATTAGGGGCTGCTACTTGTGATAATTGAAACTCTTAAATTCATAACCCGGTTGAAGGTTCAAAAACATGTATAAGTGACAAGAAGATGAGCTCAGCCGTTGAGCAGCAGCCAAACAATATTTTTACTAAATTTAATGATTTTCCTAACGAAGTAAATAAAATCTACTTTCAGATTTCGAACGAATTCAGAGTTTATCGTAAATTGATCGCCGTGGTCGAACCGGTGTTTTTTTTTGTTAGACCAAAGACAATATTGTGCTAAAAACTCGACGCTAATTGAGGAAAGAAAATTGTTTTGATGATATTTAAATAAAATTTATCGATGTGTTTCACGGATATGATATCACCTTGCACTGTAATATTTAATTTTGTTATTTATACAAGTGGTGCTCAAATGCTTAGAGATAGTATTAATACCTATAATAGTTGGCAGTTTTTTTGTATTTTAGGTGTTTAATTTTTTAACGTCAGAAGAACTCAGTAAGAGCTTCAGTAAAAATAAAAAAAATAAATATATAAATAAGATTGACAGAATCTTTGAAAAGGGAATAATAATGTAGCAAATCTTTATTGCATCATTATACATTATTATACATTTTATTGCAGTTATAGCCTAGTGGTTTGAATTCAGCCTCCGGGTTGTCTGGGTTCGATCCCGGCACGCATTTCTGATTTATTACGTGCGTTTTATAAGTAAAATATAAATATCACTCGCTATAACGGTGAAGGAAAACATCGTAAGGAAACCTGCACAGCTTAGAGATGTTATATATTATATGATATTTTCTGAGGTGTGTGAAGTCTACCAATCCGCACTTGGCCAGCGTGGTAGACTATGGCCTAAATCTCTCT
>DWDX01000075.1:0-41484 GCA_018245675.1 Agara michaeli | reverse complement strand
GCCGAAACTGAAGCCACGGCCGAACATTCGGTTTCGGTTTCGGTTTCGGCCGGAAAACCAGTTTCGGTCGGACACTACTAATAATCACACACGAGGTCACAGTGACTAATTCAAACTGTGATATTTAGGTACTAGATTAAAGATCGTAACGGTTCTGTTTCTGGAGTCCATTCTGAAATTAGATAAAGTTACTTTTACAATTATAATATTAACATGGATTTGGATCCGATATTTGATTTTTCACACAAATGTAATTGTGATTAATTCACAATACGATTGCTAGACATGATATTGCTACACGTGAAATTTACCTAAATGACTATGTCGAGATTGCCTATTGTACGTTTTTAGACAATATTATTTTTCTACACTGTCTGAATTGGTCAGTTCGTGATCAAGGTAGTGCTACTTAGGATCTCGATATTGATTTTGTAATAATAAATTGTAACTAGAACAAAACCGTAGCCATAATAATTATGAAGGTACCTAACGCTTCTTGCGTTTTATTAGGTGTCAACACTTTATTTTTAGTGTAAATATAACGTTTGCGATATTTATCTTTACAGTTTACCTAGTGATGTTTAGTTTTTAATGATCAATAATAAACTACATCTATTGTACCTCTCAAGCGAGTGTAAACGTCATAAAAAACGATTCACCGTCGCTGTCATTGGTTTTCTTAATATTGTTGCCTATCGCATATATTCCTGGTATTGTTATATTGTTGGTATATGTCCTACAAATTCTTTTTCTATCAGTTACTAATACAATTGGTTTAAATCCTATTTACTGTAGTATGACTTACAGTAACACTGTGCTTGTTGGTAACTGGAGTGAAGAAAGACTAAAAAATGAGGTATGTCCTTCTGAACAATTTTTTAAGCTACAGAACAACGATATCTCTTTTATAAGAACTAGCAAGTAAATAATTCGACTACAATAAAGTAATATCAAAGCATAACAGGTCTATGAATCAATTTTACTGTTTATAAAATAATACTTATAATTACTTGGTTATAATACTGTAAGAAATTTATTTTTTGTTTATCAAACAGTACGAATTCAAAGTTTTTTTGCGAAAGCGAGACAGGCGAGAATTGTTGTTACAAAGATCGCGGACGCTTTTCAGTAATCTTTTGAAAGAGGTAAGATATTAAAAAAACATCTTTAATTTGATCGTAAGACTATTACATAATTTTGTTGTTCTATTTATTTTTAACATTTACTTATTTATTGTTTCTTGATTGACACAAATGTATATTTCAATAATGGGTCATTATAGGAATTTTGTGTAATAAACAAACAGATAAACCTTTGTATTTTTGATAATCGATTTCAGAGACCGCTTGCTATAAGTGGCACCTTTGTGTTATTTGGATATAATGTTCAACTAGTCGCTTCTGATATGCCAGGTAGGACCTTTATCTATTTGTTATAACTAATCTGTTTTTATTTTTGTACTTTATTGTAACATATAACGTTAGGTAGGTTGCAAAAAGTGACTTAGCGGTAGGTGGCAAAAATCATTATACTAAAAATGAACTATTGTATCTATAACACAAGTTGTCCAGTAAGTAGTAGACCAACAGGATGTGGGTGACGTGCGGGATATTTTACATGCGAAATAAAACTGTTCTCTTAGACAGAGTAGTTTTTTATCTCTTAAATATGAATCTTTAAAACTGCATTTTAAGAATCTCATTCTATGTACCCAGCATTAAGATTTTAAAATGATGATACTTTTTTGATTAAGTAAGTAAAGAAATTATAAAATTAATTAGGAAAACAATTTTTTGTACTTTGTAGGTACTAAATTAGTTAGTCGTGAATATTATTACAATTAGGTACATTAGATTAGGTACTTAATATTTTATATAAGCAATAAGAATTAAATAATAGTGTACAATTATTCTTAGCTAAAGGAAAAACAGATGACGGAAAGCCGCGATATGGCCTGGCATTGTCCAGTCTTGTCAGCGAGCGGCAGGTTGACTATATGCAAAACATCAGCGATGGCTGCCTCATGACTCTCTCTCCTATTACCACACCGTGCTGTCGGAATACATTTGTTATACTCAGGTTAACACTAACCAATATTGATTCGATATTTTGATTATGTTATTAATGTTATTGTTTTTTTTTTTTTTTTTATAAAGTTCGAGTGCTTTAACTACAGAACAGGCATCGGTAGCTGACTACGTAGTAGAATTGCCGAATTTGGAAATACTGTGATTTTTTCTTTTTTGTTAAATATTGAGATTTGAAACAGCCTCCATTGATGGGCGTTGAAAAATTTTTTTTTAAGCTGTTAAAGAGTTGGCCAGTTTGTTGTTTATTTAAAGAAAGGAAAAAAGAAAGCAAGAGAACATGATAATGTACGAGTATGTAGAAATGTCTTAATAGAAGCTGCGCAACGTCCATTTTTAAATGATGTTCGTGTAATTTAGTGTTTATATGGAAATATTTACATGGATTGATAGAAAAAATGTTATATGTGTATTATGTATATTGCACACAACACAACCGACACATATTATGTATATTGTAGAAAAATTACTTTAAGGATTTATATCAAACGGTTTTCTGATTTTGTCGCGCAGTGTAGCGGACGAAACATTACACGGCGAAAAAATGAAATATGGAGACGAATTTTTATTGAGAGCTGAAAATTATGGGGAACCTGAGGTGTGTGATAAACTTTTATCAAAAAGGGTAAGTGTCATTAAACATTGGTATATATATAGATATTTATATAAAAATGTTATAGGCTGCACCATTATACGTACGATACACACCAGAAGCCGTCCCGGGGCCAGCTGACCGCATGCCAATTAGGCTTAGTGCTATTAAGGACTCCAATTGCCGTTGGACCACCTTGCCTCTTTTGCCTTGCGACCGACTAGAATGGCTAGGCAGCCCTGTTAAGGTTAGAAACAATTGAGTAATTATAAGGGATCGTAACAATTGCAGCAACATGTTTGTATTATCGTCATTATCACACTCATTTCAAAAGTCTAATAATAAAAGTTTATTCTCACTCTATTGTGTCCGACCAAATAATTGATATACAGTACCTAGGTAAGTATACTAATTAGTTACATTATTTGTAATTTGTGCAAGCACTTAGGTATCAATTCATATTTACAGACCGGCGCTAAACTTATAATTAAAAATTGTGTTGCGGACAAAAGTCTATGTGTTATGAATTTTAGTTGGATGCAAACATTCTTCGGGCCAGTAAGTTTTGTTATAAAAAAAATTATATGTACATATAGCTAACTACGACCAGATATATGTATATGTATGAGAAATTACCCATAAAGTTGCTAACTTTAAGATACTTGACACGGCATTTTATATATCAGTAAATTTCGTAAAAGACAATTCATTCTAACAATGTCTGTAGACAGTTATAATGCAGTTTTTTCGAATTAATCTTCAGGCGTACAATTTATATTGATGAAAACCATAGTCTTACATGATGATAATTATTGAATTAATCACACCTTTACTGCAACAATTTGACACGTCTGGGCTCTGGGTACAGAAACTGAGAAGCGGGTACCACCACTTGCATGTGCCCGAGTTAGAGTTTTATTTTAATCTTCATCAATTAAATTGCAATAACTTTGACGTCCAATTTTGCTTAGCGTAATGTAATTAAATTTAATATACAATTTTATTTAGCGTACGATAATTTAATTTAATGCAATGTTTGACTAAACAGGAGTGCGGAGTAACATGTCGGAATTACATTGATATTCATAATCGGTTTACTGCTGAAAATATCTTCACGATGGTAAGCGACGTGGAGACCAAGAGTAAAGAGTGAACGTTAATTGTGACTACCGACCCACCTATACAGCAACAAAGCGTCACCGATTAAATGTATTTACATGTTAAAATTTAGAGGAAAGTTTAAATTCGTAACATATCATGTCATGCGATATTCAAAATAATACTTAAAAAAATTTTTTGTTATTATAAATTCAATTAATCGCCTTGTAAAAAGTTATAATAATTACTTACGAATAAAGAATTTATTTAGAACTCTGAAAAGATAAATAATTAGAAAAAATAAATATTTGTTTATTTTTCATGATAATATTCACAGAACTTACTTTTTTTTACTTGTATCAAACGTACTCTAAATACGGTAATCTGCGCGAAGAAACACAATTAGGATGTTCTCGCCTTATAAGCTTCTGATCGACGCAAGACAAAGTGTTTGTGACAATTATTCTTAAGTATAATAAAGACCAATAAATAAAGACGAAGTAATAAGTGTAAACTATTTGTGTACTCTCGATGAAGATATTATGATGAGCATGAAAAAGTTTTTCAGGGGAAAAATAGCGAAAGATGTCACTTGTCATTTCACGTCACCTCTCTGTGGAGGTGGTGAAAATTAATGAAACGGAAATCTTATTAGTGTCACACTTTGTCTCTAGCGATGTCATTTTGAATCTAACCTAAAACTTGCGCAACAATTTTAAGCAAGGAACAGTAGGTTTGGATATCAGGTCATTGTAGTTTAGGAGCTATGTTGAATAATAATATAACATTGTTATAAACATTATTATATTCCTATATTTTTAACGATACCTAATTATTTAAAGAACATGTAAAGAACTCTATTGCTTTGTATTTGATTTGTGAATGATTTTCTATCGCTTAACGGCACTGAATGTATTGCCGTGTTTTGGTATAGAGCGCGTGTTATGCAGCAATATAAATCAGATCTCATGTGAAGTTACTAAAACGCAACAAAATAAACTTCGTTCTCTTTTGTAATTGTGAGCTTGTTAGCTCGCAATCTGGTTCGTTATTCATCTTGTCGCCTTTTCGTTCGTCGTGCTCTTTTTTAGGGTACCTAGGGGATATTATTTGTCCATGGATTGAAATCGTCCGTGCTCCAGTCCGTGGAATTCGATTTAAAAACAGAATATTCGATTATTTTTGTTGATCTAAGATGATACTTATTTCGCGCCATGAGTAAATTCTAACCTTTTCGACATCATAAATACATTTACAGTTACATTTACGTATTATATATACTTATTCTACGCCTGAGAAAACAGATGGATTAGAATAACAGAAACATTGATGACTGTAAAATAAATGTTTTTGATTGGATCATTACAGAAAAACAGCGATGCGTAGGCACTAGACATCGCCTTCGTTATGGTCTCATTTATTATACGGTATGAAATCTAAAGACTTTCAACTTTACGTCACCTTGGTCAACATGAATAAGTCATATGCTTCGTTATAAGAACCCATTTAAAAGTATCATCAAGATCGCAGACAAAATCTTAATAGGAAACCGATTTCCATTGTTTTCCGCAAATACAACTTAAAGCTGGATGGGAAATGATATATGAATAATATTGAAAAATCATAATATGGTGATTGCTGAATATGCACACTAAGGAGCTACATAACGAGCTTATTACCTAGTCCAGTAGCGCTATATTACATACAAGCATGTTGGTTAATTCATTTACAATGTAGAGAAAGGAGTTACTAAAAACGAACATGCTATCTACTATCAACTCTCACTACGCGAACGGTATCCTTATTTGCGATCATTGTTAACGTACGTTTATACATAAAAGCGATATAAAAGCCCCATATTCAGAGAATAAGTGACAAAGAGGCTGTGGTCGAAATCGGCTGTATACACATGCAATATATTTAACTAGAATACCTAAGTTGTAATTAGCAGGAGTTATTTGATTAGCTAAGTAAACTAAAGTCCGTATACAGCCCGAAGTTTGCAGTTTGCATATAAACTCTGCTCAATTGCGACGAAGCCTAAAAGGAAAGTTGTGAAATTAAAATAGCTTAATACATTCAGCGATCCTTTATTTACCTTGTACACGATAAGTAATAGGGTATAATTGTAAGAAATATAAACATTTAATGTAGCTTTTATGGTTCCGAGTGCTCTTTACATTCCCCTTTCACTTCTTTTTCGTAGGTTGTGATTGCTATTTCAGAGCTGAACGTTGCTTATTGATGTACACGATTCTCATTTCCTTATTGGACTGTACTTAAGGATAAAGTTTCAAATTTCATTTCGTATTTCATGGAATGTTTACATTCATCTTTCACAGTTCAAAGCAAATGTAAAATCGCTGTAGGTGGATTAAAATTATTATACGAGCTAAGCTGTTTTGAAAGCGCTTGTTGCTTTTTGCAAAATGTATTTTTGCAAAATATATTCTTACTTACTTACTAAAACATTAATTAAGCAAATTTGTTTATTTATACTGTATTGTTTGACATTATGGTCTTCCCATTTAACGCATATTACTATATATGTATATATAAATGTTATATTATTTTAAGTACATAGGTAGGTACGCCATATACATTTTTTAAAATTAAAAACATAGCCAGTCATTAGAATTTGGAAGTGGATATTACATAGCAGCACAAGTTGACCAAACGAGTAAAAGTTGCCCATGGAAAATAGCGCTTAATCAACTCGTAGATTTTCATGTGCTATTTTTACAATTTCCGTGCCTCATTTATATACTGTAACTCGTATCGCTTGTTCTCATATATACAATTGGTGTTTTTGTATAATTCTAAATTGTTGGCACAGTTGTTCGATGCTGGTAACCGTTCTCTCGTGAATAATTCATGCTTCGAAATTCCTTATTCAACGGTATGTTGTTTGTAACGTGATCTACGCATACCCTGAAAAAATATTTGTGTAACAGGCTATGTTTCAATGATTTGTTTACGTTAGTAGCTTGGGACGATACCCAACTAATGTTAAAGGGTAATATTTTCAGGAGAGTCGTCTTGTCGGTCAGGTCTATGATCTAATTATATAAATACATTTGAGAGCTGTCAATCAGTGCAATGATTTTTATCATTCATTTGAGTGGTTATGAATGATTTTTGTTGAATATCATTAATTTCATTCTTCAGAGTATATAAGCGAGAAACAGAACATTGCCTATGGGCACGTAGACAATTTCAGGGATACCTTTATCGTAGCCAAGTGGTAAATAATAAAATAGTACTGAGCGCCATAAAATATATTTCCCAGATATGACAAAGGCTTAGAAAGTTGAGAATATATGTAATTTATCTACTTATATAGATAAGGTAAACATAACGTGATCTCATCGTTATAATTTATTAAATTGTAATATCTCGAGTTCTGAGAAAATATTCATTTACTTTATGAGAACAGGAAAAATGTGCAGAAAAGTTTCATCTTTCGTTTATTTCTCCTTAATTGAATGTTGCCATAACATTCAGCGTTTATATATTTTGTTGTATCATGATTCGATTCACCGTTAAAAGTTATATTGTTATAAGCATAAAAATGTTCTTTCTAGTTGAATTTATTTTAAGATAATCATTATAATCATGAAGAGGTTTTTTTTCCTTAAAAAATATTTTTTAATGTAGGCATAGGTATGTAGGCTGTTAGGCATAGAATTGTTGAACTATCTTCAGCTACATTAATCATTAAATATTCGTAACCAACTACGAAAAAAAACTCATTAGACACAACACACAAAAAACTTATTTATACACATTCTTTTTGTAGAATTGTAGATTATTAAAATCACAAAATGACGTAAATTATATGAAACGAAAGCTCTGTAGCGACCTTGGCGAACGCAGAGATCCCGAAAATTTATAGCCCTTCCATTAAAGGATTAAGGCAGGGCGCTCACGTGCGACTTTTTGAAGCAACTCAGTCACGATACAGTCGCGGTAAAGCTGCAATGCTGTCGCAGGTCCTATATCACCGCCCACGTGGTTACCATGATTTTGCAAGTTACCTTGGACGATCTCCCTTATTGAATCTTTTTATCAATATACTCGTTTGAGTACTGATTGATGCAGTTACTCCAATGCAGATCAGAGTAAATACGGATAGCAAAGAAACGACTTGAAATTGAATTCGAATGTTTTACAACAGTTCTTAAGTCATATAGCAATGACCATTTATGATTATTTTTCTATAACATTGACCCTCATTAACCAGTTCCTCGACGCACGGGACGCTTATAATCTTCTGCTACTTCATAACTCGTGACAAAACTTTTATCAAGTATACGTTTATCTAAATATTACACCTTTTGTACGGGTTCAAATTAGAAAAAAAATGTACTACAATCCTTTGTTCAGCACTTATTTGCGCAAGTACCGTGCCTATATTAACGCTTTGCCGTCGCGTATCGATTGTTGTGTTGGTTTGGCGACTGTGATAATCAAACAGACTGAGACAACAGTTACTGTAACTTAGTATTGAGGCCAGTAATACATCTGGGGCTGATGTCCGGTAAACATCCATCCTATATGGGATTAGACACAGTCGTTTATGGGGAGACGATGAGCGTGACGGTATGTATGTATGTATGATTATGGGGAGCAATGATCATTAAATATTGAGTGGCTTACATATTATTTCATACCTTTTTGATAAAAATATTAGTTTGACGTAAATAATTAAACAATAAACCTCGAGTATCACTTAAGTTCAAGTACTCAAGACAAGTCTAACGAGCCTACACTCAATGTACATATTTACTCTCAGCTATTGAAGTTGAAAGTTTGGTGGTCAGCAGATGCTCCCGGCTGCAGCATCACGTCTACATAATATTGCACCGCTAATAGGTACATATGCGTGTACAAAATTATAGCCTATTCGTGTTACGGGAACTGTTTCAAAATTAACTTCCAAGATTTGTTGTAGACATTCTAACCAGCAAGTGAAGTTAAATAAAAGCTTGCAAAAAAGCTCAGATTAACAGTTGTCGGGTAACGAAACATCTGTCTTCCATATAAATAAATCTCTCCTGAGGGGATATCACAGGTAATCTCGTTCGTCTTATTCACATAATATCGTTTTGGTTTCATCAAGAGTGCTCCTTTTTCTCCGGCTATATTTTCAGGTGTTAATAAAAGGAGGGCATTACTCAGACAAGCAATTTTGGCTTTCAAGAAGATTTAAGCGTGATGTTATAATAACAAAAGATATTTTTTGCATTGAATACAACAAAATTTTGTAGTACCTACCTAATATTATTTAATTGATATTTCTTATTACGCGAACATGAGAGATATAAAGTCAAGTTGTAGTTCACTATTTATATAGTTGAATTAAGTATAAACATGAAAAACAGGTTTTGAAAAATTGTGAAAACTTCTAGCAAGAGATCGTTTTAGGTGTTTGGAAAAGACTGAGCATTAACCATCATAGTCCAGATCGGAAAAGGTATATATATTATTAAATACCTGTAATTAGTCTTAAAAAGACAATCATTTCGTGCTTAAATTACCGCAGCCGATTGCTTTATCTGTCTTTCGAAGCGCAGAAATGCACGTGACAAGTTACCACCAGCGGTCTTCTAAGTGCTGTGCTGCTCTCATTTTAGCTAATAACACAGAACGTTTCGATTTAGTAATGTTTAGAGATCGTTGTCATTAACTCAAACTGATTCATTAGATAGTTGGTTATGTATTTTTCCTTACATTCATTCATCAGTGTATTTTTATACTTATCCGAAAGTTGTTGATGTAGTAGGGGTGAATAAAATGATTGTTGTTAATTATGCAATACATAACAATACGGTTAAATGAATGCAAATTGTGCTCTTAGTAAATGTTATTCATAGAACGAGGGAAACTTCGTTTATATTCAGTAGAATTACACGAGTTGCTTTGGAAAACAAATGATGCGGGGGGAATTAGGGCGCGCTAAGGAATACGCTGCCAACCGTATTGGGCACAGAGATAGCCAGGACTCCGACTGTTAGCGAAGGCATCAACTTTGTGACTCAAAAGATTATTGGAACAGGTAAG
Organism: Agara michaeli; assembly: GCA_018245675.1. NCBI lineage: Eukaryota > Metazoa > Arthropoda > Insecta > Lepidoptera > Hesperiidae > Agara > Agara michaeli. Next base: position 31,644 of record DWDX01000075.1, on the reverse strand, counting down.
CTTTGTGTACATGTTTGTTATACAACACAGAATTATTTTTGCATTACTGGAATCGGGTCTCCTCTCATAGTGGGAAGGTTTTGGGCCGTAGTCTGCCATGCTGCCGAAGTGCGGCTTTGCAAACTTCATAGATCCCACAAAATATTGTACACTTAATACATCTCTAAGGTTTTTAAGTTTCTTTACAATGTTTTCCTTCATCGGTTTAGCAAGTGATATTAAATGTTTAAGTTATAAAAGTTACATTAAGTTAAGTTACGAGTACACACGTTGCTTACATTGAACATTTTCCAAAAGTATATTCAAGGTTATCTCTTTGTATTATGTAAGTATCTAACGGGCATTGCATTTTGTAAACTAACTGATATTAATAATCTATGTTGTTTACGGACATATTTATATTCAAATATTAATACCAAGTACCTATAATTTAAAACAAATGCTTTGCCCCCTACCCTATGACTATAGAATAGAGTATCTTAACGAATAACAGGTGCTTTATATTTGCTACTCATCGTTAAGGATGTAAATTATAATGTTAACACAGTTTCTTAGCTGCAGAAATGCGCGTGAAGGCGGTATTACCACAATTAAACTCAGGGTGGAGGATTATAGCATCATCAACATAACACCTTGAATAGCATATACTTTATTTGGTTAAATATGCTTTCTTGGAGCTTAATCGCAAAAAGACAAATAGTAAATTTAGTACGTGTGAAACTATTGCAAATGTATTTACACATAGTACACACAGTGTACACAGGCATAGTTTTAAGTTAGATTGGGTCTGATCGGAAATAGAACGCATATAGATAGATATATCGATACGATTAGTAGTTGACATAAGGCAATCTCCGCTCTCAGCAAATACTGAACGTCTCGGGTATATCAGCCGTGTTCGTACACAGAAACATTGCTCTAAGTTTCCCAATATCCACGATATTATCCCTTCCTTTGTGATGCGATAGGGATCGGAATATTGCGTTAACAAACTTTTCAATAAAAATACAACTGAACAAAGAATCTCTCCATGCAAATATTATTGAGCCATAATATGTATACATTTGTATATCTATTTGTATATCCTGGCGTGACGGTATGTTGTTGTTGTTGTTGTATATCTAATATCTATGTATATTGTGGATTAGTAGATTGAAACTATGTATTAATGTTAGAAATCGTTGTGCTGTTATTGCATTATAAAAACTGGTGTTTGTTTATATATATATATTTTAATTGTATTGGTCTCCAGTTTATAGTAGGTAATGCAAGACGTAAGCAAAACGATTTCTCTTAAGTATTTATAATTTTATGTTTAAAAGATTTTCATCAACAAATTTGAGTTATATAAATAAATATTCTACTTTAATATTAATATGCACCAAATTAGAACACATCTTATAATAGAATATTTGAAACGACCATCGTGATTTTCTTTCCTTTGTAATCTTTAATTACTTCTTGAATTAACTCAGGCCGATAAGGGATGCTTATGATGTTTTCTGCCGGTCAATGTTGAATAATAAATGATGTAGTATTTCCTGCTAGTAACGTCGTCCACGCATACCTTCTGATCTACAGCACACTTTCTTCCTTAAAAAAAGGTCTTGATAAAATTATCCTATCGGGAAATATATGTATATCCTTTTAAATAATGTCGACATACCCAAGCCAATTTCACACTTTCCGCTAAGCTTGTACCGACTTCCGTAAAACATTTCTGAAATGAAAATAGATTGGATTTGCATTTCGGAGCTCCGCGCACTGTAATGATTCGGGAGATTGAGAAGCTTCTTTCGTATTTGACAAATTTACCAATCAAATTTTTATGAAACTATTACGTACGACTTTATCGGTAATAGAGATAATGTTCATATTCTAATATTATTAGTGGTTAAATACTCGGTTCCAATTTCACATTGTGAAATTTCCTTTACCGTACGCATTTCAGTCGTTTGTGATATTCTGTTGATATATAAGTACCTACATATATAAATATTACTAGCTTTTGCCCGCGACTTCGTCCAGCGCATATATTATTATACAAATGTTATTATACATATAAACCTTCCTCTTGAATCACTCTATCTATTAAAAAAAAGAGCATCAAAATCCGTTGCGTAGTTTTAAAGATTTAAGCATACATAGGGACATAGGGACAGAAAAAGTGATTTTGTTATATACATATGTAGTGATGTATGTATATATGTATAAAAAGTTAATGTACATCATGTAAGACTTCCTATAGTTCTATTTTACACAACATGTACGTTATTAGACGTGAGAATGTCCCAAAGGAAACATTTGTAGACAGTTTCCGGTACAACAAATAATTTACAACAATAAATATTTATGTTTACCGTCTCACGGGGGCGTTCTCAGCTGTCTTTTTATTGAATGGCGAATGGAAACAGTCTGGGTGGGACGTTTACTGTGTGATATGTATTAACGATTTGGCTTGGATAACGTAAATGATGATTCCAGATTTAAATAAAAATATATAAACAAAGCTATAAATTTTATTTGATATATAAATAAAATTTATTTATAGCACAAAATGTCAAACGTAGAAACGTGAGATTAAACTGAGTAGAGTTTTCTTGAGAGTCAACCGAAAAGGAAAATACTTCAATTCATTTATATTCGTATCCTTTTTATTCTTTATAGTGATAAAGTGTTCTCGTAGCTGCGTTAACTCAACGTGTCGATTTGAACGAAAGCTACATACGTGCTTGGCATGTGGACGTCAATAATCGTAGTGGAGCGGGTGACGTTTTGCCACGTTACACATTTGTGTTAGAAATTTGCAACATTTTTCATTAGAAACTATTTTAATTTATTTCCTTTATCAAAGCACGAGGAACTTAAGTCTTTCTGATCATCTTCGATTTATTCCCTTTAAAAGGGTAATATGTTAAAATAATTTCCTCGACACAGCTTTTCCGCTCAAGCAATATCCCGACTACATATCCGAGTAAATCGCACGTCGCGCTAGTGGGGAGATACGAACGTACCGTCAATTTTAAACTCTAATAGGTGCTCGTCTTCTCTTTGAGACTCCTTTACGCCACACTTTGTTTGAATTATTCATATTTTCCAGCGGATTCTCTGAAATCGAACGTCGTGTAAATGATAGTTACAGTGAACATAAACATAAACGTTAAATACCCAGTCTTCGAAGACCTGGAAGTTGAATATTGAAACAGACCGTTTAGTTTTGATATAATACACTGTGGAATACTCCAAAGTTAGACAATTAACTCATAAACTTGTTTATCAGCGGGAGCTTGATGAGAATTGTAATTCTCTTAACAATAATGAAAATAAAGGGTAGGGCAAAGAATGGAAACAAGTGAACAATGTAGAGTCTGTTGACTCAGGAAGGCCATCAATCTTAAAAGGGTCGACATGGGGTCCACTCGAAACTCTTTCTGCTGAACTTTGGCAATGCTAGCTTGATAAATAGTCCAAAGACACTTTGACATTCAGTGTACAACTTTTTAAGCTTTGATTACATCTAAAATTGACATTTATAACTAAATGTCTTTAGTTTTTGTATTTCATCAAAGTCGTTCAACACAATTCAACATTATCTTATCTATTAAGGTACCTTATCTACCTAGGTATCTTGACTTGAAATGTTAATGTTGAATTTTATCCTTAATTGTTAAATGCGTTTGCGTAATACATTTAACTATGTCGATTATATATTATAATTATTATAATTTTATGAAATAATAACTTTACTCTTTGTTGTTATTGTGTTTGTTCATTGTAGTTGAATGCTCAGTTTTAGAAATTAACTTGAGAAACCTAAAATAGGGGTTATTAATAATAGCCCTAAGTACACACAACTCATCACGTTTCATAATTATAACGAATGCATTTCGTCTGCAGTTGACTATTATACTTAGAACAATGATAACGCTGACGCCTCAGAATATCTGAGGTGGCCTCTAATGAATGCAACTTGGTTACAGTATATTCACTATATGTGCTATACCATACCATATTTATCTTGAAATAGGTATGTTAGATCTCCGCTTCATGGTTCTTTTAATTATCAGTTATAAATTCAGCGAAAGCCATAGATATTTGTGAATGCAAATTTTTAATGTCCTATTGTTCGGGTCTCTTTCCTTTAGTAAGGGGAGGCTTGAAGTATGAGCACTTGTAGTCCACGAAGCTATTCCTGTGTGAATCTGTGAAAATAGGAGCTAGAGGTAGACAGATCCGTTTGTTGGAAAATTTCAGGTAATTCTGGAGGAGCCGTATTAAGTTACCAAGCGTCATTTAACGATAAGAATGAGTAGATTTATTTAACTTTGGGAATCTCAAGATTTTGCTTACCTTGCGTATATTTTTAGACAATTATAAAACCTATTGTTTATTTTGTTAATAGTATTGATAATAATGATGATAATAATATCTACATAAAGTTTAAAATAATCATTAATACACTGATGGTCCTGGTCTGGCCTTGATCTATACAATTAACGGAAGCTGGTGGCGATTTGGGTATGTTCAATGCTAAGAACAATATACATATAATCACACAGTTAACAACAAAATTAATGTAAAACTCATACATTTATTGGTTAAACGGCTTAATTTCAGTCATTAAATTTCCTCACACCCTGCCAGACACGCTTTTGATTACCGGTCCTAAAATCTAAGCTCGCAGATGCGCCGCCGACTAATTGGTACAATGAGCCTCATAGCCGCCTCGTGTTATACCAAATTATGGCATGTCTGCCGGAACATGATAAAGCTCTCGTTACATTACCCAGCGGTGCAATAGAAAAGGAAACTAATAAGTTAGTAAATACTAACCACCTGTTTACTTGTACTTATTTCAGTTAAATGCATACAATTTTTATTAAATATTACAAAAGTTTTAAATAATTTAAGCACGTCATGGTTTCCTTATTAAGACTTTGTTTTTGCTCGGAAAAAGCGTTGTGGTTACGACCTTTGTTACATGGGTCATCTCTCTTTAAATTAATAAACTTACTGAGTCGACAGGCTTTGCATTATTCACTTGTTTATTCCACTTTTTATTCTTGTTATTGTTGAGAGTTTTATAAAATTCAATACAATACAATACAAACTAATAAATCACTTTGTATGACAATTATGCACGTAAACGAAGCTAGTTTAATGTAATATTTAAAGTAGTAGTCTACTTGGGTCTATGGAAATGTATTTTTAGAATAGCTATCGTTCACAATTAAAATATAACTACCTTGTTATTGGTACAACGTTTTTTTCTGTTTTTTCTTGAGAAACTACCAGCGCTGCCCCTATTTTCGCCGCTAAGCAGCCGTGTCTGCATCGTTATTTCGGATAATGACGTAACTGTAAACGCTTCCAAGCACAATTATAGGCTCGGATAAATAAGTCAATGGGGCGCACTGACCATTTCAGATGCCTTGCATTCTCCTTGATCGCTATTTCCATGGAATAAAGAAAAATACACCATGTTCGATTTAACATATTCAGCGGGAAAGTATGAATAATTCAGAACAAGTCTCGTGTAAATGTCTCAAAGAGAAGATAAGCCCCTGTTAGAGTTTAAAATTGTACGTTTGTATCTCCCCGCAAGCGCGATGCCCATAAAATTACCTGTGTGCGAAAATGGTAAGTCCTTTTTTCGGTCGTATTACGGAATTTATAAAATCCGAGTACCCACTTACTTATAATATCTCATGATGCGTCCGTCGTTAGGTACTTTTATACTACGACCCTTTCAACATAAATAAAAAGTTCGCTCAAGAACTCGTTTCACGCTCGTTCACGCGTCACGCGATGATGTGAAGTTAATACATAAACATTCGATGGCAAATAGATATCTTTTATGCTTGAAATCTACTTCGAGATATCGTCATTGGTTAGACTGCTTGGTGACCTAATAAATACTGTGAATTTGTTGTTTTATTAATATTTCGTATGTACCTATTTCGTAATAATCGACCTCGACAAACTAAACATTAAATCAAATCATACATTTTTATGGTTATAAATATAATGGTTGCATATATCTATTTACACTGCTTTAAGACTGCAATTGATAGTACAAAAAGTAGCATTGTAAGAGTAGCGTAGTATTGTAATATGTATGTAGCTAGATTATACATATTAATTTAGGACAGTGTTGTTACAATCTGCGATGCGCTACAACGTGCCGCTTGATTAATTCGACACTGTACACAGCGTACACACACATGCAGGCATGTGGAGGGGGCGAGTGGTTTGCCGTAATTTAGTGGTTGAACAACAAATTGTTATTGTTTGACTTGATTTTTTGTTAATGTCTCTGAGGATTGCCTAATTGACTCATTACATACATTGTAATAATACGAGGGGCTTTTTCAAGGTCTTTTGACAAGTTAAAAAAAATTATTCAATACAATAATGTTTTTATTAACTTGTCAGAATGTTCAATGTCAGAATCAGAATTAATAAGAGTAATGACTGTACTTTTCAGTTTTTCGTAATTATGATGACATACATTTTTGCTGAAGCAATGCTTGGGTTCAATTGCTAGGTCTAACTTAGCATTAAGTATGGCGAGCTTTGATCAGCGATGCCATCTTAATGATATGTAATTAATTGCTAAGTGTAATGGAGGTACAAAGGTTGTATGTACATAATTTAGGGGCGACACCGCGTGGCTCGGCATGGGGAGAACCATCAACACTCGCACATACGTCACTTAAGCGAACCGTAACTCGTTACACCGCTGTCTGATACGAAAACTGTTGTCGTTCACAGCGATGTAATATGATTAAAGCATAATACTGACGTTTCTATAAGCTTTTATTAATTGAGCTTGAATCCACGTAATTGTTTGACTTGCAATGGTATAAAAAACAGAGGACTGGTCTAGAGAGATCTGGTTAGAACCAGACTTAATTGAGTAAGTTAGCTACTTACTCAACGTTGATATTTCAGCGGGTATTCATCAGAGCCAGTGGTCCAACAATGTATTACAGTTTTCAAAGCACACAATTTTGTTATCAGACATCAGTAACCCACTGAATAAAGGCTCCAAGAAATTTACGTCTGTTTCTGTTCTATTATAGCAACTATGTATATACTTTTACGTAGGTGCATTTAATAATTGAACTGCTAGCAATTTTCAGCGATAAATACTTATTGAACAATGTTTATCAAAAAGGTCAAAAACTGAATTTCTGTTAGATCCAACCCTAAGAATGATTCTAAACAGATGATGTTGCTATTTTATTCATATTGAAGATGTTGAAAAGAGAGTGTTCAACAAGCTTAGCGGAAAATGCGAAATTGGCTCGGATATGTCACCATTACTTTATGTACGTAGACCGAGCTTATTTGGTGCCTGAAAAATATTTGTGCCAATTCACATCGGTGGGTACGTACTTCATCTTTACTGAAGTATTGTGAATTAATAAAAAAATATCACCGTGTTTTTAGCAGATCCATGTAGCCTTATGTATTATATAAAGTTGTTTATGCCCAAAATATAGTTTTACATAATATTTTCCTCGAAATTCTCCATTTAACAACAACCCCACAAGACTCAAAGTAAGTATTCAGTTTGCCTTACTCACTTTTGTTTTTATAATAACGTTTGTTGAGTGCACGTCAAAGTTATAATAGATACTTATTATTGATATTGCGAAACTCTGAGCAACGTTTCGTGTTTGATGCTAATATATGGACCTGACGAGACGGTCGATGTTTGCAGAGAGGGGTTGCATTATGTCTACCCGAATCTGGATGTAACTCTACGCGCCTTCGATTTTCTAACACACGTGAGATAATTACAAAAGAAACATCATTTTGAAATCTCACAAATGTCAGATACAGTGTTGTCACAGATACATGAAATAAATTTAGAATGAAATTTCATTTCAAATCCTTTTTAAAATCTTACAAATTTAAAAATATATATTTAGTCTAATTTAAGTATAGTTAATTAAACATCTGACGTTCTCATGAAATTAAAGTTGCGAATAAAGTTATGTCCCTTGTTGTTCGGGTTTTGTGTACTTAATACTGCCAAAGAAGTCTCGAGAGATAATAAACGCGCCTACTTACCAAACATACTTTCATAAGCGCACGTAAAGATAGATTAAATTGAATTTTCAAAGGAATCAAAGTACTTACGTAGATCTTTCTACGTAACGTTATAAGTTTTAACGATGTCTGAAGTTTTTAGCGTAAGATACCTTGGTCGTAAATAATGACTCATTTTTATTCAGAAATCGTAGGGCTGAGAAATTAGGTAGTAAGTACCTAAGGAAGGTTTAATATCTGAGAATGGAGGAACGAAGGAAGGTTTAAGTAACTAAGGAAGGTGTGCAATAACGAGGTATAGATATACATATAGCTTTAGATTCAAATATTATAAGATCTGATTCTACTGTTTTGATTTAAAACATTTTAAAGTTAGAAATTTAGTAAGACAGGTATATGAATTGAGTAAAGTAATACATACGAGTACGATAAATACATACAACGTAAGACAATAATTATATATAAATACATCGTGATTTTGATTCGTACCCAGGATAAACATTTATATGATGAAGGCATTAGTTTGTTCTATGTCTAGATGTAATAAAAATGTCTGTTTAAGCAATATATACCTAATATGTTTATCAGGTGTCCGGTTACCATAACAAAAGAATTAAATAGCTGTGTGTGAAATTGTCTTGACTTATTATTATTATTGCATGTGATTTTTAGAATACGGTGTGGAGTATGTAGGTAAGTACTATTTGAAAAGTTTAAGATATTTGCAAATTTGGACCCGGTTACTTGATGATAGAGTAAAGACTAAATACGAGTTAAGTGGGCTCCTATTTACTTTCGGCTCACAGAGCCATACTCACATACTCGTACCAAAGATACGAAATTAATCTATAGTAATAGAAATAGTTACACATTTAACTGAATCAATTAGGACATCTGGACTGTTTTTATAGTTTTATTGGGTCTCTTTCGGCCAACGTCGAATTTGTGCGATGTAGTCTGAAAATTAGTTTTCCTCGCACAGCGCTATTTGGCACGATATTGCGATCTCAGACATAATATGATTCGTTCATGAATATGGCACTAAGGATAGCATAGCATATGCCTCGTAATTTCTTTGTTTACCTACTCACTTCTGTGATCTTGCCCGAAAACAAACTTTATTTTTGTACGATGTTATAACAGAAAACAATGATTTGCTTATTAACTTGTTAGTGAGTTAAGTATTTTTCCAGGATATTTAGTCACTAATAACTTTCAGAACTTGGATGCGATAGAATTAAAATTTTACAACTTTTGATTTCTTAAAAATTAATAGTTTATTCGTCTTGTAAAGGTCACGACAAAGACAAAAACAGTCTAGGAATGGAATCTAAAAAAATGTTTTCTACCGAAAATACTATTGTGTTATTCATGATGACATTAGTTCAGTAAACTTTAACGAAATAAAAATGTATGACGGTAGAAATCTCATACCTATAGAAATTTTTGTAGACAAATGTAGATGATTTTGTAGACATTTATTTAATGCATATATAATTTAAATTTTAAGTGGTTAAATATAGATGAAATCATAAGTGCGTGTAGAATTAGACGGATTTAGGGCAAGTCGTACATCCTTAAGCTGCTTTAAACAATATGAGTTACTTAAAAGTGGCAAAGTTTCTAAACGTTCGCAGCATCAATGAAATCAAATGTACAAAACAAATTTCCCGGGTGTAAGTAGGTACGTTTAATCGCGAGTGAAGCCAGTCGGAGCGGGATTTGTCCAATCCGCACGTCAGTGCTCAGTCGCATTGATAAAGCTTTGTTCTGCGTCGAGTTTTTAGAACTGTCATCGCGGCCATTGTGCGCGTTAATGAACGCCGTTTCACGGAACGCGTTGATGAATAGAAGCCAGCGCATTATGCAATTAATGGAGATTACTGTTTTGTTTTGTATTCATTGTGGGAAATCCCTGAAAATCAAGAGTGTAATAGTAATTTTAAAAATTAGCTATCGGTGTACTTAATATTATTTGAATGGCTCCAAAAAAGAGTGAGAGAGTTATATACCCTTTTAATGTATCGAGATGAGAGAATTATGAGTTTTTTTTTCTTTTTGACAGGCTATTTATATACAAATGTTTGTTAAAATGTAATACTCTACGATGAAGTCAGTTTTTACTATACACAGCCGGCCAAGTGCAACAATTAATTACGAGTATCATCCAATATTTTCTTGCACACAATCACACACGCAACACAGAAAATGATAAGCATACATACCTACGTAATTTTCGTGAATTTACAATCTATGTCAATAATACAACCCGTAGTTTACTTTCATATGCAGTGACAGTTAAAAGAGAGTTCAACCAAGAATTACGCTTTGTACTCCGCCATATCTCCCTCGAAGGGCAGATAACTTTCACCGGAAAACACACGAGGGTCGGAACCTTTTACGTCACCCCCTTCCGTCACACGCCATGGAAATATACTGGAGGTAATTAAGAGTTGTTTCTGCTTCGTCCCTTATCAGTTAAGTACGGTAAGTAAATATGCCGGAAATTTAAGCAGAAGAAAAGGCATTCGGATTATGGTATTCTTTTACCATTTTGTACACTTCAAAGCACGATAAAGGTTTAAGGTGGTTTAATAAAACATTGCTATTATAAGCTGCTATTTCTACGTGACATCCACTGGGTATCGTCGTCTTGTTCATTATTATTTTGGTATTTAAACGTTATATTATAATATATTATTGTATAAACTATTCCGCGTGTCATTTATAGGTTTTGTACGGTGACATATTGCAAACGATTTGTGAAGCGACTTGCGACGTGGTCGGTCTTTCGATATTGTCTGTTGTTAATAATGTTTGAGCTTTCCCGAGCCTTAGTAGGGCCGCGGAGCAATAGTTTTCGATTTTTCTTAGTTGGTTTCAATCATTAAGGCTTCTCTGTGGCTTTCAGGGCTGTTCAAATGTTTTCAAAATGCGAGCTTTTCAAAATTTATATTATAAGATGACGGACTGAAAGGTTATTATAGTTATACAGTCACGTCTATTCCTCATAGGGATAAGTAGAGACTAAGGATTTCCTCCAGCTACGGTCTTAACAAATTTCATTTCCTTTTTCTACTTCCATCAAAATCGTTCTACAGGTTCGTCTATTAGAGGTACTCTTGACCTGAGCTTGCTCTCACATTCGTCGTAGCGAAGCGTTTCTGCGCAGTCCACTTCACGCGATCATGGGGAACATAAGGCGAAATACTAAGTAAATGAATATACAAATACATACATTAATTCGCATCGCAATTTGCTTTTGCTTTCAGCAGAATGACATAACTGTGCCCAAAACAGACTTTCAAATACTGTTATGTGGATAACATATTTTATTGGACATTAAAGTATTAAATTATAAAATAATAATAAAACAACAACAACATACCGTCACCGCCATAACGGTCCATAACGGTGTAGGCAGAAAGTTAAAATAATAGTTACATATTTTTTGTTCATTCGACGCTATCCCTCGCTGGCATGGTTGTCGTACGCTAATAAACAAAGAAAAGCGAAAATCCACACAAACCGAACTGAATACATTTTGGGTTTTCATTTAGAAGGTTGGCCAACGGTGATTAAATCCGAAGGCTTTACACGGTATACAAAGTTTACTAACATGGTGACCATTGGGGTAAACAGGCGGTTAAGTTAACCGATAAATATTTAAGTGTTTTGAATCGTAACAATAGATAAATTTTAAAGTACTTTGTTTCTTGCAGTTAATGCGCGGATTATCAAAACTACGAACATCTTAGCTAGTAGCTTTCGAGAGGAGTTATTAAACTCAGCTAGACTCTTTTAAAAGTCAGTTAGCGCGAGATTTAATTTTAAATCGCACCAGGTCGGTTTAATTAATAGACATAGTACATTCGCCATCAAAGTTCTGAACATAAAACTAGCTAAGTTTAGAATAGAATATAAAAGAGTATTTTATTTCGGGTGACACATAATTACAAAGAAACAAAACAAAAAAAAGGAAAGAAATCATTATGCATATAAATTTTAAAACAGTTTTTTCCTTCATTTTATTGTTATTTCTTGCCCGTTATTAGCTTAGAGTAGTACTATAAATAACGTAAAGGTTGTAGAGTAGCATTTCAATGACCACAAGTCTCAATTGCGTACTCGGACAGTTAGACAACAATTTCACAAAGGACACACGAGTTACGGAGACATGGTGAAATCCAGCCGAGGATGTACATACGAGTACGTCTCGAAAAGCTCCGTATCACTGGCCAGATATTTACTTTTAAAGAAAAATTCTGTGTGGATCAAATAAAGATGGGCGTTGATTTTAAAATTTAGTTGCACATATTTTAATGATGGATCAAACCATAGTTATTAATGACAATGTCGGAGCCATAAAGTTATATTCATCTCTATCGCAGGCTTTAAGGATAGTTAGGGAATAATATCGCAAAGCTCACTTACGTAAAGGCAAACATGGTAGAGTTGAGCCGGGGGTGTAGAACTAGTCACGCGAGACTCGGCGGCGGGACGTGTTCGGAATACCTTTATTGACCTGACGTTACGCTCTTAAAGGAGATTAGTTCCTCCTCGTTTACCTTTCACAGCCAACATTCGATTCCAAATGTATCGAACAAAGAACGAACTTTATAGTTGGTCATGATTGAGCAATCTCATTTAAGGGCCGCGCAATACCTTGATTTACGTCTGTCGTTTCTCTTAGTTATCCATGATCGCTCTAATATCCCAATTTTGATTTGTTACTACAATTTAAATTGAACTACGTCTTTTGGGTTTAAAACTTTAAATTACCTTCCTTATATACTATTTAGTCCTCACAAACTCATATCTGATGTAGTCAGTATTTAGATTGCTAATTCAAATATTAATTTTCTGTGTATAAATTGTAGAGGTTGTGCTTAAGTTAAAAGACGTAATACCAGATTTATTCACATAAATTGCAATTAAGTAATAGTTCTCTCATTAGCAGCGGTTTATTAGTTACGTTAATTGTCAACGTAGACCTTATCACATGAAGAGAATTTATCACATTAAGCCGTACATAACCTCAGTAATTCCCAAAGGCATTATATTATTCAATGACAATTATGTTCATTTTGTGCTCCGGATTCGAATTGATCCAATTTTGTACCCTCTCTAATCTAATCAACTACAGTTAATGTAAACTAGCCGTATTTGTCTACGTAGTAACAACACTGAAATACATAATACTCAAATGTTATATAACGACCGAGTATGACAATATAGTAATTTTAAAGACGAATAGCATCGAATTTAAGTATTAACAGATATATACATTTACAGATATACTTGCAACGATCTGAGGCTTGCATAAAAAGTAAAGTGAAGCGTACCCACCCAATAAAGATAGGTATATGTGTATGTATGTGCAAGGCGTAGGATAGATATAAAATATATATAATAGTTTGTAGTTTTCATATGTATATAACGTTTTACATTCAATAAACGTATTGAAATCAGTTATTTCATTTCTTTTAAAGATTATTTTTCTCGAAGTACTTGTAAACCCTTTTGTACATATAGCCATTACACAGAAAAGGCTTGGCCTGATTTTCAGCAGGCTTCGGTCTTATGCTTATTCTGAACGATAAATATATATCTTCACTACTTGCACTTATTACAATATAATAAAGAAAATTGCTAGCTTTAACGAATTCCACGAAACAGCATAGCTGTTGCATGTAGGTATAATAGAAATCCAGAGTAACAGATTCACAAAAGGAAAATGATATAAGTAGGTATACGCAGACAATGTTTTAAAAATAATTAATTTCAAAGAAACAAAGGATTGGTTTAGGTAGCAAAAGTAAAAAATCCACAGAGCTATCCAAAATGACAACGATGGACTCTTTAAAGCGTAATATGGGAAGCTTTTCCTTAACTCTTAGCTTATGTTTTCACTTTCCATTCGTTCGCAATAAAAATACTTGGTACTTGAGCATTTTTACGACTTACAGTCTACTGCGTAGTCTTTAAGTTAAGATCTGCGCTAATTTAAAAATGTTTTTTGTGTTTTTATTGCTGGCATCTAGCTTTAAACGCGTTGTTTACGACCCTTCGGTTGCTTTTCACTGTCCGAGTGTATTGTATATGCCCAAAGTAATTGTGGAAAATAGTATAAGTGTATCAACTCATTACATTTTTTAATTTCGCCTAAAGAACTATTAAACTCACTAAATGTGAACCATTTTAATCAGCAAATTAATGTGATAGACAGAGGGCATAAAGTTCAATGGCCGACTGCGAAAATGTGAATTTCATGAAATATATGATCTAGTTATCAAGTCGCGAGCTGGTTGTACGTTTAATCCTCGTTTCGGGGTGTAGGTGAAAGGTTTATTCTTTTATGTTACAAGATACGTGTAGAGGGTTTAAAACTCGCGTATATTACAGCTTTAAAATCCTATGTAGTTCTTCGCTACGTGATATCTATCGTGATCACCAAAGGAACAAAGAGCGTCGCTAATAGAATTTCCTGTGGATTAATAATGTCACTAATCCGTGAAGCTATGAGGACACAGTAACTGGAATTGTTATAAGTTTCCGCTATAACTCTAAGAACGAGAAATTATTTTAAATAATTTCTTATCTGCCAATTAAATACATGGAAGGTGTGTCGGTGTCATTGAATTTAAATAACCATTCTATATTTTAAGAATTTAATAATAAATACGTCGGTAAACATAGCTTGTAGGTGAATAAAGTCTATCTAAAATTAAAATACATTTTATCACTAAAATATAAATAAATATCTAACTAAATATTTAATAAATTAATAAACGCACCTACGACCTACGCAGTGAAATATACAAATCACACAAATAGTCATATTTAACTACTTATTGGCACATAAATTTGCCAAATATTGTTGGGCAGTTCACGGCCATACACGTCCAGACTGGTCTTCATTAATGGTGTGCAAACCTGAAAAGGTAACAAGCTTTGTAAAGCCATGCAACTTATATTTAGTATTTTACTCATCACCTTAGTCAATGAACGGCCAATAAAAGTTACCGTCCATAGAGTAATTAAATTTTTAAAGCCTACAAAAGTATAAAAGAGTTTAATTATGAACAGTGATCAAAATAAGAGTCACTATGTATTTACAATGCTTTTATCAAATAATGGTAATGAACGGATAATCAATGTGATGGAAATGAATCGAATAAAGTAAAAGTGGCACTAACCTTTCCATGGAACCCCATAGCCCAACACCCAATGTTGATCCCCAAATTAACATTCGTCGCGCAGTGATTTATGACGACATCAGTATTAACCTGAAATCCAATTGTAATAGCTGTGTTATTTTTAATAGTTCGAAGTATACCGAAGTAATAGCATAGGATGCCAGTACTCTATGAACTGAAACTAGACCTATGCTTACTTCAACAGGCTTGCCTTCTTGTTCAAACCTGGTAATATTCGATTTCTGCACTGGAAGCACTCGCCAGCGTGTGTTTGAAACTGGATGTTTACTCAGGTACAGGGGATATATTCCGCAGAGGCCAGGGATGGGGTTCGGATCATACCTCATGTACAGGGGCTGTAAAAATAAAGATTTTTCTACATCGAAAACACAAGCCATGGCTAAAATAAATATTGTTCAATAAATATATTGGTACAAGGCGTGTTTACATTGACAAATCGAAAATGTATACTTTAAAGCGTAGTCATTTTCAAGTTTACATTTTATTGTTTGATTCTATTTCTTGTTTGTAATGTTTTAAAATTGCACTTAATTGATTTAAGTGCAAGTTTCAGATGATGTAATAAAATAATTTTATCAATCAATAAAATATGTAAAAGAAATATCAAGTTGTTAACCGATAACTTGTCAAAGCATTCACGTCTTCTCTGCTGCTGCTCAAATAAACTTTAATGAAGGATAAATAGAGGTATTCTATAGGTGTTTGCGTTGTAACCGCAAAGTATTTTCTATGTTAGTTTTTTTTGCATTTCTGATTTGCAGATATTGCAGATTGTGGACACCGTTAGCGTTACTGCATACGAAAAATCAATTAATTTAGATAATAAATATTGGATAACATGTGTTCTTTTGTTATTTAATATTTATTTAAGAGTAAATAAGAATACTATAATTTGTTCTTGCAACAGAAGTATACCTTCCTCTTAAGAGAAGAAGATAAAGCCAAAAGAAACTCTTGATTATATTTCAACGGCTCTTCTTGCCGGTTGCAATAATCTGCACTGGTAATGACAAAGGTGTTCCTTTCTGCAGGCTCCAGACTTGAAATTCCTACAAGTGAGCATCCATCTTCCAACTCTTGAGAATAGTTAATGTCATTTGAAGAAATACGGCCTCCGAGAAGTAAACCTTTCTTGTCTTCAATCGGAGGATCAGTTGCTATAAGAAATACAAAACTTTTAATAAAAAAATAAAAACGGACTTCAAATAGAAAACTATTCCAAAACAAATTAAAATGCACTAAAAAGTAAACAAATAATACAAGGTACAATTAATAATTGTTATTTTTGGAGTCGGTGTCATGACCGAAACAATTTTTGGATTAAAAAAGAAAAAAACATGTCGACGTTAAATACCTACTATTTGAATCATTACGGAGTGCTGATAACATGGTAATGATTATAGTTTTCGGCATTATTTCGTACTAACTTATAAAAGGCTGCACAAAGAGCTATGATTACCTAGTACCATAAACGGTTAAATTAGCGGCTTTAAGCTATTAATCTTGTCTGTTACCTGGAACATGCGGCGCAAGTAGCGCTATTTTCGCGCCAAAACCGATACTGCCCGACGACTGCGTCAACACTGTCGGGTTATTTAGATTCTCAGTCATTTTTCGGTACTTTGCCAACATCAGGGTGCCTTGGGTCATCTGCCTTAGGAACTTGTGAAGATAGTACTACACGAACAGGACAATCATGTTAACTTTATACATAAATACATGAATTTATAGAGTTCTAGTGAGTGTAGATACAACATAACAGCACGACATTATGCGTTCTTCGTGGAACCCAAAATCTATTCTAATATATCTATATAAATACACCTCTTCCAACTTAGTAGCCTCATACCAATTGCCGAGACGAACACGACTACAATAAACCATTTCCTTATCGTCGTTGTTTTGTGACATTGTTGGAAATATAAAATAACAAGAAAACCGTATGCAAAATTATCTTATTATATGATGAATTGTAATGTCAATAAATTGATATACTTATAAATCGAAAAACAGATGACAGGCAAGGGTGTATTTGTCCAGCCAGAGCGAGATAAATGGTAGACAAAAAAAATTGACTTATCCGGAACTTGGTAATTATATTAGCTTTAAAACTTTTGTAAAGCTTGCGTTTTAAGAACTGAATAGCGACACGAAGAACTTATCTCTTAAAATAATTAATCGTTGGTCCTCTTTGGACGATTATAAATTCGGCCGTACCTTTGAATTATTTATTATCCAGTTTGTAAACTATTTCTCTTCGGTGCAAATCCGTTTGGCAGACGATGTTGGGTATCGAGGAGCAGTTGCGCTGCGCCGTAAAGCCGAGTGACGGCCATTAGCCGCGCGCGCGCTAATTACGGATCAACTGGCCAAATCCGCGCCGCTGGCCGACACCCCTCGCCGCCGCTAACAATGTCGTTAGCAACGCTCTTTGACTAAAGGATCAAAAGGAAACTTTCGGCGTTTAAAAATAATATCGAAATATACTTATTTATATTAAATGCGATTTTATCAAGATTACAATTTCATAGAGAAACTTTCCTGAAATTTTTGGGAAAAAATTATTTCTAAGTCATGGATAGGTTGGCAAAATGTATTGGAGTAACTACGCCCACGGGGCTAAATTTATTTTGAATTTTGAATTTACTTGAGATTAATAACTATTTTATTAATTATACTGTAATTGAAGGAAACGAGATATCGGAGTTTATTAATTGGAAGATTAGAATCTCTATGTAATCATTAATCGGCACCTCTAAAATGAAACGTAATCCACCGTGAAGCGCGGCGAGTTGTTGTTGGTAGCTGGTGGCGTTTTGGTCTTACCATTATCGAACTTCAAAGCTTTATCTTACTGTTATTAAGATAACAGTCATTTGGTAATATTGAACGGGCTTCTTACGAGTATTTCTTTGTAGGTAAACGTGTTACATCCTGGGCTGCACCTCTCTTACCATTAGGTGAGTTTGTAAGTAAATGCAAGAATATTATTAATAAAAAGCTTGTTATATAAAACGCAAGCTAATAATAGAAAATAAAAAGGTATTAAACGTAGAAAAACACATTTACGTATGAAAATTTTCATTTTGGAATGCTTAAAATTGTATATTCATTTGTTTTCATTTCACTTTTTTGCGTCCTTTATCTGATAAGAAAATAAAGAGAAATGATATTCAAATATAATCGGAAGGAGTAAGCGACCAGTTGTAAAATGAAAGAAGTTATTCATATAGGTACCCAAAAACAACAAAGTCAACAAACACTCATTAGTTTTATAACAGTAATAACCTAGTACCTAATAGTTAGCGACGGTTAATAAAAACCAAGTATGGTTCGTGTTTAGCGAACTAAATGCTCCCGCAATGAGTGAACTCAAATACGATTTATTGAAGCAGAAATGCTGCATGTAGCAGAGCTTTTGTGTGATATGTGTGTGCGAGGGTTAGGCAGGGGGCACAATTTATGTTACGCAGTCACCATGTCGTAAAGCGGCTGCGTGTGTAATGTTCGCGCTGCCGGCGATCGATCAGGCTAATCAAAATTGGTTTCATCCACGTACGTGAAAGAAACATACCTATTTATCATAATATTTGTTTATATTGAGAGCGAACCGAACTGATTGCCGGGAAAATATATCCACTGCCGTCAATAAACTTTGTTTATATATCGAAAAAGTATAACTACTGTTGTTACTATCTATGTATGTACTTTATGGTATAGTAGACATTAAAATTGATAATATTGATAATTCATTTCATCGTGTTAAAGCCGGGCGTGTAAGTTAGACACTTAAATCGGGTGGCAGCTAGTTGCGAAATACAATGAACGTTTTCGTGCTTCGTAGGGTACGTCAAGCAATGGTTTCTTTCCTGATAAGGCTGGTTATTATTTTTGAGTAACGGTCGTTAAGCCTTCTTGAAGGCCTTTAGAAATATCCGGCAGAGAGTTTGACCACTAATTCGTACTCGTACTTGTGTCATATTATACTGAAGCAGCGTGGTGAAGTACCTTCAGGGCATCCACATTCGCATAAGATACCCGTTTCCAGCAGTGAGAAGTATTGTTTTTAATCCAGTTATTTCATTATATTAAAATCAATTTGATTGTCGAAATTAATTATATTACCTCAATTTAAGAAAAAATTGAAACGAAAATATACCATTATTATTATTAAGTTTAAGGAGCATGCTCATTTACAACTAGTACACTTTAGAAATATTTTAACAGTTTATTTACTTTATTTAAGTCTTCGAGAAACGAATCAAAACAAACCTCTGAAGCCTCTTATGATCGGGGACTGGCTCAGACGGCTTTGAAATAACTTTCAATAACGTACAACGCGTGGTTGGCTCGGGCCTCTCTGCCTCCGCTCCAATGTTAGTCAATATTCTCAAATCCGATTTTCCAATAACTAAAGTGCCGCATTGTGAAAAAAGTCTGCGATATTTTAACTTCAATTTACAGACTTTGATAAAAGCAACGAGATCCGCTTTTTTTAGAATTACAATCTCTAATAACGAGAAAGCTCTAATTCAAAATAAGATTCAATACTTTTACGGACAATTAAAAAGCCATGGTCATAACGATGTTTAGTTTTGGTTTGTGAATCACATTGAGAATTAATTAACTCAGGCTTTGCGTTTAATAAGCACGTAGAGTAAATAGCATTAAAGCGAAGAATTTGCGAACGCGGGGCAAAGGAATGTTTGGAAAATTTGATTGTTCCGCACACAATCAGTTCAAAGGATCTAACCGGAATAGTCGGAACAAAGGGCGCGGGCGAGTACACAAACATTCAGAGAGGTGACGACAAACAATGGCGCACTGAAACTGATCATCTTGTTTGTCAAGATAGATCCGTGGATTAATAACTGATATCAAATAGGTACTGTGTAGTAAATATTGTTAAATTAGGATATTACATAACGTGTTAGCAATACTTTAAAATTTACGGAATCCTGAAAAGTATATCAGTAGATACAGTATTTGAGTAAAATCATACCCCTATACAGATTTGAATTTGAAACTAAAGCAATGTTGGATCTCCCCACAGCTGGCTTAGAACAAACTTTTCGCACAGTGTTCATTAAACTTGAGTTTCTTTAACACTTCCCTCTTCTACTCACTCCGTACGGTTATTTCATTTGAATTTATTCACCGGTGATTCACGTACTTCAACTATCTGAAATAATCTTAGGTTTTACAATTCCAGGTCTATTTTAACTTTAATAGTTAGTTCATGGTTAATTAGGTATTGAATTCCAGTCTTACGAGTTTTATGTGTATTTATTTTAGAGAACAAATAAATAGTACCCTACCTGTTTGCGTTTAGATTATATTATTTTGTCTTTTGATAATAGGGAGAGGGCGCGTTGAGTAAAATAAAACTGAATACGAACAATTGATTCATATTTATCTTTTAGTTTAGCCGAGGAAAATTAAGGCAAGATAAAGTATTTTTCTAAAATAAGATTGTAAATATTTTATGTAGCAATATCACGCTGAAGGAAAGTTGCATGAAGCTCAGAAAGTGGTATGTGATGGTGATCGCTCAGGGGAAATCAAACGAGGGAATTTCTCTGATTCACATATCACGTATGTACCTTAATAGAAAATTCCCTATCCATCCATCTCGCGTACCCATCTGGTTTTAGTGCGGCTTTTAGAAATATACGATTGCGTAAGTGACCTCATAACTTAAAAGAAAATAATTACTCAGAGCACCTTAAAGTCTATTGAGTACTTGTATCTTCTAACAATCAAACACGAGTAAGTACATTGTTGTCTTTAAGAATTTAGCTTAATTTCAACTAATTGTACCAGTCAATAATTTATTTATTTAGTTTATGAATAACACTTCACTTAACCTGACATTTTTTTTTATATATTGTACTTAACTAAAATAGCCGTAGCAACAATATTTTACTTGTTTATTTACTTTGTTTTCATTAATACCTACTGAGATAAACAGCATTACATTTTTGGGGTCCTTTTTGACATCTCCAGAAGGGCCTGTGCTCTGATCCGCTTATCGAGATGTCTCGTCAGAAGCTTAGCTAATGGACTCCCTTCCCTTCTTGAAACCATTTGTAATCAAATTGACTATATACGTGAAAAATATGCCTAGACTGTTAGTGAGACAGTACTAATCTCTCATGTAATACGAAATAGTTACAAACAGTTGGTATACATATTATCTTTCAGCCGAAGAAAGAAAAATGGCGCTGCTACCGGAATGGAGCTATTAATAGATATGAAGAAATTATATCCAATCCTATAGAGACAAGGTAAAATATGATTACAATGGTATATGTATTTAATGTATTGTAATAATAGCAGTAATCTATATAAAAATATTGAAATAATTTAAGAATTTATACATTTCCAAATCAAAAAGAATCTTATAATAATTTACTTTAAAAAACTTTGCCTTATTTTCTTGAAAAGTGTAACTAACATTTAGAGACTTGCACCCAATTGTTATCATTTATTTTGTCCCACCGCATTCAATCTGACTGTATCATTGCCAAAGCCGGCTCCGAAACTAGCTGAAATATGTATCAAAGGGAAACAGAAAATTAAACGTGTAACATACTGTTACGTACGAAAATCAATGAACCAGCGTTCACAGACTATGCTGTTTGTAGTTTATTGAAATGGGGCTTACTCGTAGTTTCCAACTATTTCCAATCGTTTTTAATGTTATCTCTCTCATATCATGTCAAGTAACTTGAAATGTTGTTATATTTGAACATATTAACTTGTGTAGTCTCACTCATTGTATGAAAAATAAACAAAATTTTTTTACGAGTCGGCTTTATTACCGAAAAGTTCAATTTCGTTTATAACGCTCACTGAACCATATAATTTATTTACAACCAGCAAAATTATTCGATGCATTGGAATAAAAAATATAGGCCCGAACGTCCCTTTTAATATGAATAGAAATATTTATAGAAATGGTAATGTTGTGCACGACGAGTAGTTAGTTACTTGGTAAATTTTATAATTTAGGTTTGAAATTCATTCAAAATGTATAGTTTGGAGTTAAATTAGTATTCCGAACTGTATCATCCAGTGATGAGAACTTGAACTCTTGCTAACTCTTATGTTCTGCGTGAAACTTTGACTGTGATCCTATAATTACATATATAGTTTCAGTAGATGCCAATGATCAAATTTCAATACTACAGAGTGAAATACTGTTACAATATTTGAAAGTCGAACTCTTTACTCATCATTACAACATTATGTTCCAATTACAAATTTAACCATTTAAAATATGTCTTAATATTACATAATTCAATATAATATATGCATAACATAATAAAGGTATTTAACATACAAATAGGGTCAAGGTCTTAGGAAAATTGTCACAAGTTTCATGTTGAGAAACTTATTGCAACTTGTTTATTCCTTGCTTTGTTTCATGTTCAGCCCAACTTTATATGTATAAAACCGCGGACGGTAACCAGGTGTCCTATAAATAAAATTTACATTAATTACCTAAAGGAAGTTATGACTACTACATAATTTTAGAGAACTGCTTTGGCTAATTGACCTGTTCATATTTGTAGTATAGTTAGAAGCAGTGATAGGTTACTGGTTTACATTTCAGCCACAGCCGTGGATCTGCGGTTCGTATACTAGGTACGCTGCTCCGACTCTACAAAGTTATGTACAGTATGTATATAAATTAAATATCCTTTGCTTGCTGTAAATTTGAAGAAGAACATCGTGAGGAAATCTGCATGCCTTACAATTAATAAATGATGCCTTTGTTAGATTCACGGCCTTAATTCCTCTCAATATATGACATGATTTGATAATACATATAATAATGATATCTTCGGATACTTCACACACGGTCATCTAATCCTAAATAAGACAACTGTGTTATGGTGACCAGACAGCCGAAAATCTACTAATATACATTTTTGTATACATTATTTAAACAAACATTTTTTACACCCAGCCACAGAACAAATATCTACATTTCTTTTTGGTGATTAATGAAACATTTGTCAGTAACGTGCATTCGTTACTCTATCCATTTAGAAATCAACAGTATCAATGGTTGTCAACACAAGGGTCGGCAAACAGCTGCGAGCGAGGGCAAATTTATTTGAAGTAATAAAGCTAAATCAATCGCAGTGAGGAAGAGGGATCCCGATCGGCTTCTATCGGCTAACTCTCGGGACGTCTTAGTCCCCTAAAGGATCAAATGCGTATTTACGATGTGCTGTGCAAACGTTTCTGTGGTTCCATACTACCACTATCGGTTACGCACACATGGACACTGTGAAGTCAATTGCCGGTGACTTGACGCTAATTGGTTTTTGAACGACTCGAAAGATATTATATTCAAGATATAAGCGTTTAAATGTTGAAGCATTTATTTCATCTCAAGACACTGTAAATACATTTCTACAATTTATCGCTTTTGTCAGCTTTCTATTCTAGCCACCCCTGAATTGCGGTAGAGCGTGAATAAAAAGCCAGAGTTAAGAACTTCTACCTTCATTTTACAGCGCTAATAGTTATGACTGTAACTTTAGTTCGAGTATTAGTAAAGTCAAGAGTCATAGATATGTGAGTTTCTCAACAAAATTAAATGTACCAATTCAGATAAGTATTCATGTTTGACAATATATTACTATGTAACTATTGGTTGGTTTTAAACGATGTTTTCAACAGGTCATATACGAGTTAATTTAGATTGAACGTGGAAAATTCTATCAGATTCGCTTCAGTACTTTATAGGCTTAAGAGATTGAATACAATTGACTATAGAATATTACAGTCCTTGATATTTGACCGTGCAAGGTTGTGATGAACTGTGATTAATACTGAAGATTAATTAGCATACATTTTATTTAGTTTCAGGCTTTTTATTCCTTATATTATGCGTAAATAAAATTCTATAGATATAACGTAAGATAGATGTGACCATATTTCTTTTAAATATTCTCGTGATTTAAAATGCAACTACTAAATAAATGAAAGATCAGATTGTCGATGTTTACTAGAACAAGCTACCGGGATATGCTTGAGATAACCAGTTGCGGAGAAAACCTTATATCTTGCAACGATATGCTTATTACATAGAGAGTGTTACCACTTGGGATTCCGTAGACGAAGTTAGATGTTCGAATAGCTTAACGGGGAATCAATAACGAACGGCACTCATTTGTCGTACCCTCGCGTTGCATTATCTTGAACAACATCAAGAAACAGTGAAGTATCTGAATGACTGCTTATGATAATCAAGTACATTTAATTTAAGTCCGTTAAAAATCCAGTGTTTTTAATGTAAAAATATAAAGTAAATAGCTTTAGATGCTTCCAGGTAAATTGAAGAAGTTGTTGAATCATTTGTAGAATTTATTTCAAATGTTACTCTATACTCATGATAAAACAAGAATGAAAGCTTCTCAGCAAAACCTAAATTTATTAAAACGCCCTTATTGTAATCGTCGTCATTTTTCTTATATCTCTTAAATATCTTGTTGTACGCAGTTATTCATCTGTGGTTTTACCATTTTTATTTGTTTGTTACTTTTAATGTATAGAATATTTATCTTAAATATTATTACTATTTAGAGTTCCTCATTTATGATTATCTCTATTAAATGTATCAGAATTTATATGTTTGGATTAAGAAACCATTCCATTAGATTAATACTGATACCTAATACTTTTCGCGTAAAATACATATATTCACAAAAGTACTCTTCCCGAAATTATGGTACGTTTTAGGACTGAAATACTACTATTTCAACTTTAACAATACATTATGTGTTTGCTTCAGGGAATTAGATTATTTAATGTTTTCATTCCAATGAGTTCCTATCCACACTTGTGTAGTTAGGAGTTATACAGCTGTCTATAACATGCAGTAACTTTGAATCACTTCGGGTAAGTAGTTAGTTAATAGGCAAGTCGCGTGGCCCTCGGGCTTCTACTTAACAAAATGCATTTCAAAGGACCACGCCTCAATTTACATACTGTAATCTATATTGCTTGTGAAATTACTATTCATGCAAATAGTGAACATTTTGCCACATTCCGCTCACTTTTTTGTAAAGTTTAGTAATACATCGTTCTTTAAATTATTTTGAACGCATACATATGTATTATGCTTTTGACTGTGATTACTTGTGTTGTTTTAAACTAATAAATTTCGTCCTTTTTGAGTAATTTCCAGTAGCCCATTTTATATTGTCGATTGTAAGATTGAAAGCATAAAGTTTTTCATAATCTAAATACGGTTTGAATCATATACGTTACAATTCTTTGAACTATTCTCTGTACAAACAGAAAAGGTATAGGTATTCCTGTCACATAGACACATATACATACACACATGTCACATAGAACTTCTTTTGGGTGACTTTTAATTTAGATTTCACGGAAAGGGCAGGAACGTGTCCAGTACCTATTCTACATACATACTACTCTAGAATGGAGATTGAAAATCGCTTATACATATTTTTATAAATTACCTTTACATAAAATAATGATCGAGAGAACCCAATGAATCCACGCTACGTATTTAATAAATTGGTGATAATTTGTCTGGTAGGTATTTATCTGGATGAAGAGCCGCTAAATTAGCATTTTGTGCAAATACACTCTGTATTGCACTTCGTAGCTTTATTTACGGCACGCTGTTACCGGATTAAAAACAAACAAAATATCCGTTTTAAATCGAACTTAATTGAAGCAAACACGTTCTGAAATGTTTTATTATTTTTCCATTTGTAAATACAAGGCTATCTTTATTTATATTAGCCATCTGTGTATATATATCGTTCGGGTAAACTTTTTGCATGTCGCTGTATAAATCTTTGAATCGTCATTCAACAGGAAAGATATTAAATTTTTGTGTTAGGAGGGGAAAAACTTGTAGTGGCTTGAATCGTTTGAGATAGAAGGAGCGAAAAACTAATTCCATCGGTGTTCTTTGATCTCAAGCATTGTTGCTTAAAGTACTAGTAAGTTGAGTCCCTGGAGAATTCGCTGCGTTAACTGAAACCTTGGTCTCGCGATGCTTCGCCGACTACGAACTCCATCCAGTAATTATTTCGACTATGACCACAATCCGTTACAGTAATAAAGTTAAGGTGAGCTGATAAAGTACAATATGTAAGGCAAGTCAGTATCATGGACTTTTCTATCAAATGAAAGAATCTTCCGTTCCTCAAGCTTTATTAGTGTTATTTTCGTTTACCTTTACTACGGTAATTTTTTCTGATAAGTTTGAAATGTTACTGATTAACTTTTCCTTTACTATGCGTCCTGTTAGTGTTCATAGAACAGTTCGACGTGTGCTAATTCAGTATTGCCAACATTAGCGAAATATTCGAGGCGGTAATTTTTAAAAAAGTTTTAATTTTTTTTTAACACTTAGGTACCTAATTGTTAACTTTTTTAAATTTCATATGAGTCAGAATAAAGTAAGAAAAGTTATTGATTCATATATGCAGTAACAATACAATACATTCATCCACATATATAATAAACAGTAAAATAATAAACCTTTTTTCCTTCAATTCGCCATTACATCTAAGCTCCACGGAAAGATCGGTATAAGCCACCGATTTTACATTACATAGAAAAAATGAGGGTCCTGAGTACTGATTCATTCACACCCTAAATATTTTATTCCATTTTTCCGATTGATTGTATGATGAGGATTTTATGACTTTTTATTATGTGCATTCATAATATACGCCTTGACCTGTTTTCTACTTAGCGTATAATAACAAGTATAGGTAGTATGATTTTAAAAAAGTGCAATGAGCGTTGTAAAAGTAGGTGTTCCATGCACAAGTCGAATGGTCCGATTTAAAGTAAGTACTTTTTGACTAAAACTATTTCGAAATATAAAAATTCCCAATAATGTAATTTAGTTCATAAAGAGAATCAGAAACATTTCTTAATATTGCAAATAAATAACAGATCGGAAATTAAAGTATGATTATGTCAGATAACTTAGAACAATATAGTCTATATCGATTACGAAACTACACGATACATCCAAGACCTTCGTACGATTTATGTTCAATCGCAGAGGCTTAAATATAATTCGCCTGAAGAAATTTGGGGAACCGAAATATCTCTTTGAATTTCAACATTCTCAGTTCATAAGCAGGGAACCTGACGTTTCCATCAACATGTAAACGAAACTCGCTCGAACTTGCAAGCTACTTTGCAAGCTCGTACGCCAACTCATATTTCTACTTGTCTTGTTTAATCTTTAAGCTTATTTACTTATTAACTCCACCTGAATTTGAAATCAAGAGTTACTGCGCTTCATATTTTTTCATTTTGCTAAGATTAAAATCTAAACGTTTGTATTTATAAGAGAGGTAAGTATTCAAAAATTTATTTTGTAGGTATTTACTTTGTCGAAACTTGAACCGAAGTTTAGGGTTGTTTAATTTGTTTATGTATTCATAGACTATTTTAAATTAATTATAATATGTAGGTCGAATAATACTTAACGCCTCCTAACAAACAATGAGACAAATGCTTTTGATGAACTTTAGCAGTAGTAGCTACCTATTTATTAAGTGTAATTTGTGAAAGTAAATTCAGCCTTCGAGATCTACTACCAAGCTTCTGTTCTGAATGTTTTTACACTGTCTTATTCAGGTCATCAATCCACCTGTCATTTAGGTGATGTCGTGAAACTTCGACGTTGCCTAACATTATTTTGTCTTCTTTTCATTCTTTATACCTGGTTACGTCCATATGACCTCAACACCAAACTAAAAATAAGGATTCCGTATTACATTTTCGCTTGGTTCCGCAAACAAATTATATTTTAATTTGTTCCTTTGGAAACAAAAAGGTCGAATGAACTGACTAAACACTAACAATTAATTTACAAAAGCGGTCATACGAAAGAGAAGCTCGTCTGCACAGTTACGCGGCGTTTGAGTGTTTGAATTGCTCGTAAGGTTCTGACATACGAACTTGTCAAATACTACAACAATTTTTAAAAATGCAATATTTTAAGTAACAACTTCGCAGAAATATTGAAAAAGCATTTTCTACGGTAAAGCAGTTGTTATTACAACACTTTATGTTATTACAGGTTGATTGTGGACGTCCATGGGCGGCAGCGGCCACATGTGACTTTTGACTGCTCGTTGGCTACTCTCTTCACAAAAAAACACCATACGCTAACTGGAGCACAGAAGTTCACTTCATTCTCTAAATTAAAACAAAATATTAATACGATATTTGCGGCTTACAGCAACTACGTACCGTGTAATTTGCCGTTACTTGCTTTTATCGCCCTATTATTGTTGAAGAGGTATTATTCCATAATTTTTTAAATTTGGAAATCACATATCTCATACAGAAATGGTCATTATTTCCGACATCGACTTGTACGGGTCTACTTCAACACTCCATAAGTTTCTGTGGGCCCGTAATGGCAGTAAAAACTACTGTGAACTACCCGAATGCAAAGTAGCCATTTATCACCGCAATCGTGTTATTGGACGGGTGATGCTCTGCTGGGATCGGACTCAATGGTTTGAGCTTTAGTTATTTGGTGAATTTCTTTTACTATATTTTCCGTCACGAGTTTACCGAGAGGAGATTTTTCCTTCCTATTTCCGGACATGGATTAAGGTTAGGAGCCTTATGTTATGTAACTACTTATTGCTAAAGGTATTAAACTGTCTTCTTCCTTTCCTTTTAATTTTATTACAGTATAACAATAACGAAATGACTTAGAGCGAGTAATCTTAAAAATAAAATGGAAATTATGTGCTATAATTACAAAATATAGCATGATTGGTTTAATAAATATTAAATAAACATGCCGTGTTCCGAATTATCTTGTTTTTATTTCTATTATTACGGGTATTTAAGGAGTTTAGCTTAGATTGGGTTAAAAATAGCATCCTGTTTGCATCTAGATTTTTAACTGCGCCCTTTATAGGTTGACACGATTTTATGAAACGTCGAGTGCGTCATGACCTCTCTAAATCTACGAGTGCATGATGTATCAAACTATATACATGAGCACGAATATACAGTATTTAATTACACGCTTGTAAATAGTCTATTTACAGCTGTCATGTAAAGTAAGGACATTCCATTTCCAAGCGAATTTTAATGCAAGCGTGACTTCCTAGCTTAACCAGTTCCTCTCTTAATTAATATTTTAGGATTGTGTCGACTTTGAAGGGGTACGTTTGATGAGATGGTATGTGTGCGTTACGGGGTGTTATTCTGATGACAACGTCGTTACCTGATCGCAGATGGCTCACCGCAGCAGTAACGGCGCGAGGCAAGCCGACTGAGGTAATAAAATTGTTTTAATTAAGATCACATTGTCTGCTCGTGTGGAGCCGAGCGCGTCACGGACGCGTCTTTGACGTTGTGCTTCTGTAGTACGGCACTTTCCTAATTTCTGTTTAATTTTCCTTTGTCTTGAATTATATTATTAGAAAACAAATTAAGTGTATGAAGTTATTGCGTTCTCCTTTCGTATTTCATTAATAATATACATATAAACATATTTATATTAATTGTAAGAAAATGTTGCTACCAATAAGGCGTTGGTATTAAACTTCTTAATATCGCTTTTATTCCCTAAATTTGTGTCAATAAAAAAAATAAGCGACGATAAAAATTTGCCCTCAACTTTAATAATAACAATAATAATTATATAATTATCATCACACCAGGTAGGGTAGGCAGAAAGCACGGAGTGCTAAACATCTATATCTTTATAAACGTGTCGTGCTTTTTCTACGTTCATCACTCTGTTCATACATACGCACAATATAATAATAATTTAATTAAACTATTTTAAGTTTAGAGAATAACATACGTAGATACATAGGTGTGTATTCGTTGATAAGCGTACCTTAATGAGAGCGAGAGGCAGCCCGTAATATAGAATCGCACGGGACGCGTTTGGTTTTATAATAACGATGAAATTGAGTTCGAATACAATCAGATTAAGGCCATGATAAAAGCGCTTTGTAAACGGGGAAGCATTGTATTGGGATTTTTTCCCCGTGCTTAGTAGTAAATTTTCGTTCTCATTTTTATATTTTATAGACTTTTCATTTATTAACAGTAGGCGTTATTTGTTATGACAGACGGATAGTTATGGTTATGAATAATTGTTTCTTCATAGTGTTTTAAATCTTAATAAAGCATTGATTTTTATTCACTTTTTATTCAGTAATAGTTGTGTTACTTCTCGTGGGAGTATCGGGATAAAAATATGTGTTAGTCAAGCTTATCTAATAAACAATCCGTGTGCCAAATTTCATTTATTATATGTACATATATTATTTCCTATATATTGTCAAACATATCCAATATCGATACACAAAATATGTCATGATATCGAGTAGCTCGGTTATTTCTATTGTCGCAAGGACATTAATGAAATGCGGGCTCACGTTCAAGTACTTGTGAGCCAATCATACACTACCGGTCGGGCTGAAATAATTTTCGTACTTTAGGGCGCGCCTGTCTGGCGGCGAAGTCGTTTCCTTGGTATCATCTACCTATATCGTAAAAGGGAGAGCGTCACTTTTGTTAGCACTCGCTATATAAACCATGAGGAGCTTTTATTTGAACTTAATTATATAAAGTATTCGATAGTTTAGCAAAATCTTCGTCAAGCTTTTTCCAAGAAACTAAAAAACACCGTTTACACAATTTTACGAACAGCTCCTTTCGATAATAATTCTCATTGAAGTTGCTATATCCAAATATTGCTACACTTTATAACAAAATATAATAGCTTTTTCTTTGAAACGGAACATAAAATAAATCTGATTATTATAATGCCTACACTCTCGAATAATATTTCGATGAATGGATATTGAATAAAATATTTAGGGTGTAAATCAGCGCAGTCCCTCATTTTCTTCCCGCGACACAAAATCTGGGGCTTAGGCCGTTCTTGTGGATCTTGGAGATAGTGACGGCGAATTGAATGAGACCCGTTTTCGAGCTTATCCCCATATAGCGGATACTTTGTTATTTTATTTGTGTTGCTTGTGAATGAACCAGCTACAAATTGTTTTTTTACTATACAAGTGTTTACTAAATGTGAACGTGAAAAACAAAGAAGAGATAAACATATTTATAGAAAACTAAATTTTTCGTTCAAGAATTCATTAAATGTATATCAAAGATATATTATATAAGAGAACAGGCAGGGAAGCATAACCATAACGCGCGTACTTTCAAGATAGACATTAAAAGCCAAGCTACATATGTACGTAGGCGTGTCTTCCATAAAAGGCGTTATTAGCAGGAGTATTATGGCCCAATCGGCTTATAGTCATTTGAGTCCGTGGTCGGAGGAGCC
>DWDX01000074.1:0-41776 GCA_018245675.1 Agara michaeli | reverse complement strand
GTACACTGACACATCCACGTCTTGTAGAGACAGACGAACGCCCTGCTTAACTTCTTTTGTTTTTCCTATTTATCTATCTTACTAGCTTTGCCCGTGGCTTCGCCCGCCTGGTAATCAATGTGTCACAAAGTTTTTTCCGCGTAAATAACAACCCCAGGTGAATTCTAGGATAAAAAGTAGCAAACCGATAAATTTAACTTAAATATATATAAAAATCGTTACTGTGGCTCAATCTTAACTAATAAACATATACCATGGCGGACTTTTTTATAGGTTTTGTAAAGGACAATGTTTATGTAGAACATTGTTTTTATGTATCTCATAAGGTTGAGTCAGCGCACGGCATGTAAGCGTTCAGGAAACCCGTTTTCGGCGACCTTTTCGTAAAACAATGAAATTCCTGGAAAAACTATAAAAAAAAGGGAGAAAAAAGTAGCCTATGTTCATCCCGAGACTCTCAAGTATCTATAAATGAAATTTCATCACAATCGGTACAGCGGTTTGGCCGTGATGACGTCACAGACAGACAGACAGACATATAGAGTTACTTTCGCTTTTATAATATTAGTATGGATTTTCACTACTTTCATGAGTCAACATACTCGACTACTAAAAGTGTCTACTTATGACCTGAGTTTCTGAGGCCTCTTAAATGTGATCGAAATGATCACATTTCAAGATAGATTTTGTTATAATGTTTTTAAGATTGTTGCGTCGAGGGGTAAAGATAACAGAGAGTCAAACGCCAAGGGGCCTCCCAACATCCTCAAATCATATTCTACAAGTCAAACACGTCGCTTTGATTCCCATCAAAAACATAAATGTAAATAACCTCTATCGAAAATCTCATCCGTCACAAAATATAAGAAAAATTGGAGATTGTATTTTGATGCAATAAATTGGATACGCAAACGCTACAGAAACGTTTCGGTATTTTCGGATATCAAGTGCGACGGGCATACGGAGCCTCGTGAAACTTTATTTCGAAAAAGTTAAGTATATTCGGTACCGATTATTGTTATTTTTCGTTTATTGAGTGTACAGATTTATTTATAGGCTCAATTTGATTTTTACGGAGCTGACATGCAATAAGGTTCTTTTACTAATAATAGTAAAATGGACAGTACATAATACGTATTTGATGTCGTATAAGTCACATACGTTAACGTTTAATTGAAGTAAAATCTTTTGAATTCGTCGTTCTGCAAACGGCTTGAACGAGTAAGTTCATTGAGTTAATAAAATAGCATAATTTGAAGTTATAAGTTAAGTTACACGGTTTTATTAGTGATGTTTCATTTAAAGCATATACTTGTATAAGTACACTTATAAACAACAGTTATGTACAAAGTTTATACTGATGAAATAATTGAACCGAATATAGAAAAAATAAGCCCATAAACGATTGTCTTAACTTTTTACTGACAACTGATAAACAAGACAAACATTTCAAATTAAATTTATCCGCTGTTCATATGACAATGAGGGAATGAATGATCGATTTTGTAATTAATAATTAATTAATGGACTGAGTGAGATTCGGTCACCAGTGAGTGTTGGAAAAATAAACATCAATCAGGTTTTTTTATTAAAGGTAGAATGAGCCGGGCGTAGCAGAATGTCAACAGGTTTGGAAAAATAAGGAAGAAAAACAAGCGGAATGCAAATAAAATTTAACTAAACTTGTTTTTTCGAACATGTTTACCGGAGATCGGCGCGAGGAATCTTCGAAACATCCGCGATTTTACCTGAAACAAGAAATAGAAGTTCTTACAAACATTGTTATCGTCGTAAAAATATAAAGTAATTGACCCAAAAACTTAGTTAAGTTGTAAAGTGGATCTTATTTAGAAACAGGATATTACATATTTTCATTACTCTGATAAATCAGTGTTGCCACAGCCACTGGTTTTCAATATTTCCCCCAGAAACGTTTGCAAAAATGAAGAGCTTGTCAATAACAATGCAATAATTAAAAAAAAACCAATATAATGGATGAAATTGTTTTGAAAACTAATAGTACTAATAGTAATACACTTTATTAAGTTAAATACTTGTGAGAGATACCATCACCGGTCGCCATAGGGAAAATCGTTTTATCGAGTTTGCGTCGAGTAATCATGATAGACGTGACGACTGACATAAGATACAGTACTTCAGAATGTTTCCCGACTCAGATTGAACATTGCGAACTTGTAAACAGAGATAACACGAAATTATTATTGCGTTTCCTAGAAATAAGTATTTTTCAAGATCTGATAGCCGAGGAGCTCAGTCAGCGTGAGATCATTAGTAAATTTATGATATACGAATGAGGTAACAAACACTGCTTCAACTGTTCCAAGGACACCTACAAGATTCTGAAACCGAGACCTTCAGCTCAATGCAATACTTTGCTATTAGCGCTGAAATGCGATCCAATCAATCAATCAATGAAACGAATTAAAACCGCTTCAAACCGAACGCTGGTCATTTTTTCAATTTCCAGGCGAGATCTTAACGAACTTGCAAATGGATTCCAGCCGGCAAGCTAATTGGAAACTGCACCGGCGTCCCGATATTGTTTGTTTTCTTTTTAGTTTGCCCGATCGAAACTGGCTTCGTGGACATCGACACGAGATTGAATACATCGTTTGGATTTTCCACGTGTGCCGGCCGTCGAGCGGCATTTTGAAACGCTACTAAGAAATCTTCAAAGGATTATATAAAAATGATATGTCTAGAGAAATATATATTTGTTACATCATTTTTTTAACCGAGCATCTGTGGAGCTGCAGCCTTTTTTATATCCCACCGCTGGGCACGGGAGTCACCCAGTTACAGGAGGCCTGAATCATACGACACTACGCCGGTCCACTGCGAAGATACGGGTCGGCGGCCAACTCGTCCGTCTCGAACCTAGACCTGGAGTACTACGAGGAGAAACTCTGAATAACGTAACAGTAGATTCGGAGTGAAAAGTCAGGTACCCTCACCACTAAGCCAGGTCAATTAATCGTGAAGTCAATTCCCATTTCGAATCCAAAAATGTATTAGAAACTTCCAATGAGAGGTAATCTACAATCGCTAATTGAAACCTGGCTCCACAGCAGCGCTGCGCCGTGTGCTAATGTCGTTTATGTGTTGACCACAATTTATTACAAATGACATAAAACATGTACCGTACAACTTCTTACCTAAGTTTTCTATTTATCGTTGACGAAAATATTTATATACATAACATTTTACAACTTCTGTGCTAATTTCAGTAATATGACTCGTATCACTATATTATAGTAATATCACTATAGGGATTAAAAAGTACATATATTGTTTTTAATATACATAATATGTATATATGATAATATGGTAAACGAATGTGATCAATGTCGTAATTCATAACAGAAAATCTTTAAAACACTTCATAAGATTTTCTTGTATATTTAGAGATATTTACAGCTTTAAGAAAACATTGAGCGGCATTTTATAAACCTAAATATAAGGTAATACAACTATGTAAAAAAAAATGTAATTGTAAGTAGGTACTTTATATCGGTTTAATCTCATCTGTTCTGTTCAAAGCGAAATAACAGAATTTTCTAATTTCAAATTACAAGAACCGAAATCCTGTATCAAATTGGGTATCGGAAGTGTGAATCACTTTTCATCGTTAAGAATTTCAATCAGCGCGAGTCAGAGCAGCCTAGTTTCCTGTTTCAAAGGGCAGCTCCTTGACTGCGCCAGTGTAATCAATTCACATCACCTACTCGTATATGTTAGGTCTTATGTACGAATCGTATGCGTAGGAACTTGTTTGACAGTTATCTAGGAAAGAGAAGGGAGCGAAGTGACGCGGCGACCTTACAATGGTTAGGTCATAGATATAATCCGATAATACAAAGGGTTCCTTTCTTTATTCAGAATTCTCAATTACATGGTGCTTCAACGTTACACTAAATAAATAGGCCGGTGAGCGACTGAAGACCGTGATTGGAATTATGTTATTCGACCATTACAGCTCAAGGATCAGATCAGTAGCATATTTTTTATTTTACTCCAAAAAGCGAGCTTTTTTTAAAACTCAATAATAATGTTTTGCTGAATGAAGCAACCTTAATCATGAACAACCTTTAGTTAATTTCTGTATATCGAATAACAAAGCCGTTTCAATTGTACTTGTATCGGTTTTACATCATTCTTGTGATACCAAAATGCGGTATGAAGCCTCGGGGTGCTTTTTTAGACCTCATAGGAACTAAGGCCTTAAGGGAGGTTCTGTTGCAAACGGCAGCGTAGGTATTCTATTCATTCGCTTACTAATATTATTATTATTATTATTATTTTACTCGCGCTCAAAGTTATACAAGATATGAAATCGCTCGATTCTTTGCTGGCAATTGCTGCCGTTTATGGAAAAATTTAAAAGAAAATTCCGAGGTTTTTACAAATTTCAACGACCTAAGAGATTTGAGAATTCCACTCACGCCTGTGGGAATTTGGGGCGCTCCTGGAGAGCGAGCTATGCTTTATCCGAGAATTGCAGTACATTTGAGTGAACCTTGCTTTTAATTGAATCAAAATGTCCAAATAGGGTCTGAATAGTGTTCATTTTAGTTATGAGTAGAAGACTGATATAATAACTTCATTTCTAAATTCCGGATATTTTGGTTCAATATTAGGACTCATTAATGGCTTTTCAAAATTACGTGCATTTATAAACTAAAAATCATATAATAAAGGAAACCTGGACTCTTCAAATTTGTGTAATGTTGTTTGAGATGTGCGAAGTGTGCCGCTTCGTACGTCGCCAGCATGGTAGACTTTGGCCTTAAACCTTC
Source organism: Agara michaeli (assembly GCA_018245675.1). Classification (NCBI taxonomy): domain Eukaryota; kingdom Metazoa; phylum Arthropoda; class Insecta; order Lepidoptera; family Hesperiidae; genus Agara; species Agara michaeli. The sequence goes on along the minus strand of DWDX01000074.1, from coordinate 36,959 downwards.
ACTGTAGGAGGCGCGTGTCCCGCAATAGAACAATAATAAAGTGGGAAAAAAAATCTTTTTTCGTGCACTTTTCAAGTTTTAACCTGGTTTAGATTTCGCTGTAGATGCACTAACAACGAAACAACTTTACGGAGCAATTCTGTTAGTACTGTTGTATAGCAAACGTCTTCGAACACACAAGCTGCTCAAGTTCCCCTCGGTAGTAACGCATCTTGACCTAATTGAGCCTGAACTTTAGTCTATAGCCTGTAAAGACCACTTAACATCGGGAGAAGCGCACAACTGTGTATTTCTACTTTTACCATGTAAACTTAGGGACTATATCTTAGATGTAGACATTGTAACCATGTGATATTTTAATCAGCACTTTTGTCGCTGGTCTCGTGGTCCAGTGATTAGAGAGCCTGACTGACAACCGAAGGTCCGGTTTGATACCCACCCAGGATAAACATTTGCGTGATGAGGACATTTGTTTTTTCTGTGTTTGGGTGTAGTAGAAAATATCTATATATTTTTCACAACAGTCTGGTTACTACAATAAATTAATTTGAGATCAGACAGCCGTGTGTTCAATTGTACCAATTATTAATATTACTATTATTATATTATTTGAGAATCACACGGCTCATACTGAGAAACAATCACGGACAGTTCTTAAGAATTTCCTGTTAGACGTACATACCTGCTGTAATTCTACTAACGGCAAGTGTTTCGAAGCGTGTTCTTGTAAGTTTGCCGCGATGTGCCTTTTAGAAAGAAAGAAAGTGCTACTTCCAGGATCAAGCCAACGAACACTAAAAAAAAGGATTTATACACAATTTTTATGTCAATTCTGAAGCCCTACGTGCTAAAAGTTCCACCCACACAGCGATCGCCGTGGTTCTCCAGACCACTTAATTCATCCTGACGCGTAGTAATAATACTTAGCATACCGGTTATATTTATCTGTAGATATACATATATTCGCGGGCCTCGCTGAAGCCCGGAGTTGCAATACTTAGCCGCACTTAGTGTCAAGACGTAAATCCGACACGAGAAGAGGTCCCGGTAACTTAAGAGTAAAATGGAACCAGCAAGTGGGCGCTGGTAAATTAAATTGGGGACCCCTGCCCGTCCCATGACCTTATTAAATGAAGATCGCTCCAGTGATATATAGGTACCTACGTACAAATAACCGTTTAGTTAAAATGACGATACCTACAATAAAATTTTACTTGGTACGATTAAAATATGTTAAAACGATTTTCATAAAACGGCAAGAATAACTTATCGCGATGTTTTTGATAAAATCTCTTTCATGTATATATCATATTGTCTTTTATCAACGCTTTGCTATTTTTGTCAGTTTTTAATTATACTTTTCTTTAAAATTTCTAGATGTATTAAAAAAATGTAATCGTTAAATATGCTTGCATTTGACTAAGGGCTCACCTGACGTACTTTAAGTATCTACGTGAAGAATTCTCGAAATAACCCTGTAACCTATTCCTTACTGAAGACTACGCAATAATTTGGTGGTATCTCTTTTACTTTCACAGCCTACATGTTTTATCTACAAGGGAATAGTTTCCCTTTCACTTCGAGTTCAAAGGATGTATAAGTTGAAAATGAGAGCAATACAAGTCAATAGGTATATACGGTCGTTAAGTCATGCTCTATTTAAATTTAATACACAACGCTGAGCGGAAACCGTTTGTTCTAGTGACTGTGAGTACCTACACCTTGTTAGATTTATGAGTTAAAATGTAGGAAAATTAACTTTACACAAAAATCCGCAGTCCACAATTAAACACAATAAATTCACCGTAGCTACGCATATTTTTTGCATCCAATTGAGCATCTCTATAAATTCTCCTTGAAGTTTTTTTAAATAGGCTTTTATTTGACCTTGATCTTATCCGATAGTTACCGGTAGCACATTCCGCTCTTTGACAGTCTGCAACAGAAACTAGTTAAACGAGATACTACGAGTCTTGTCTTTGAGCTTACTCACAGACTTATGAATATAGTCTATTTGAGTGAAGTATAATATCATGTTTCTATTCTATTATATATATGAGAACACTTATTTTATCTTCCATAGCAATAATGCAAGGTTTCTGGTTATTTATAGGTTCAAGGGCTGAAAATTGTACAAACGTTTCTCATCGGGGATGTGCAAATTGGTTTAAAATGAGAATTTCGACTCTGAATTGGGTGTAACAAGGTAAAAAATCGCCGGCACGCTGCCTGTACGAAACGTTTGCATTTAATAACATTGTCCGGGCAAATTGAAATACGAACGCGAGTTGCCTGGCAACGTTCGCGCACAATAACACCCTCGACGTCGAAAGGTACACGTGTTCCGATATCAAATGTTACAGGGAATTGTTTACTGCGAAGTACCTCAGTACCTTTGTTGCACCTTTGCCATTGTATTATGACTTGAAATGGTACAAATTTCTAACTATAACCCGTATTGCACAGTCTTGCTAATATACCAAAGGAACAATGGACATGTAGTTACGATAACGTATGCTAATCTCATATTAAAACTAGTTAATTATGGAGGTTTCGTAATATCTACAGTTGTTTTTACAATTATATGTTTCGGTTTGAACGATGTGAATACCGGTCCACGTGTACAGTCTGTCTGTCGTCTGTGGATATTAACAAAAAAACGGCGGCGGTACGTTGATAGTTAACATTTGTAGTGTGTGTTGCCAGATATAGGATGGAAAAGGATTGGCTCGAACACTAACTGTAATTATATGTACTTACAAATACTAACTGGGCTAATATTACTAACGGTCCCATTCTTGCACTCCTGTTACTAATGAATATTACTATTGGAATTCACACTAACAGATCCATTGCTATATCCATGTCGAGATGTAATCGGAGTTCAGCTTTTAGATTGGCCTCGGTTTAATTGTTATCTCTATTGAATTCCGTTTTAGAAGCCACTATACAAAATGCATCTACGTGCGCCGTCTGCACTTCGCGGTAAAAGTATTTCGCAAATATACCCTGGATATCATTTAAAATAGAAACAACACCTTTATTCCTACAGAAGGAAGATATTTCGCGCGAACGCTTCTTTCTTGCGGATTACCGGGAAAGGGCGCCGGCTGCGGCGGGAATAGATACAAAACGACGCGTAATGGAATATCCATTGAATCGGAGCCGTTACAATTATATCTACGTTTCCGTTTGAACAGGTGAAATGACCTGGATCCCCATGATGGATTTGAAGGGATAGATCCGTACTTTGTCCCAGGGCATGCGGCCAAGCTCGTGCTTTATAATGAGGCACGCTGAAAGCGAACCGCGGTCAAATATTTGAAGTAACCGATATTGTCCGTTGTCAAATATGAATATGATTTCAGTACCTGTTGCAGTAATTTAGAAATTCTATTGTCTAAACCGGAGTACCGTTAACATACTTAAACAGTTACATATCTTTTTTATCTTTTGACTCGGTTTATCGGAATACCGGCCATAATTTAGTTACAGTTCAACGTCTTAACTCACGAAACGCTTCTCGCGATCAATTAGGTAATTCGAATAGAAGTCAAATTCGTTTTAAAGTTACATTACTAAGTCACCAGGTGTTCCCAACTTTCGGGTCGAGCTGACCGCTTGACCTTAGTTTACAACTGAATTTAGTTCGTGTCCAAATTAGTTTTTGGTCGATCCCGCGTCGAATATCGGTGGATGGACCGAGATGAGTTTTGTTTCTGCTCCGTTTATTACAACATATTATGACTTATGTAGTAATTTAAAAACGATGGAATATTAAAAAGCAACTTCACATAAATTCATTTTTGATTGCTAAGGCACCGTTTTGTAAGATAGAAATAAATACGTCGCATCAATATTAAAAAAAACCTAACTCGATTTAAACTCGTGGTATGAACTTGAAAAGTTGCAAATTCATTTTTGTAGTCACTATTATTATTTTTTTATTAAAAAACATTGCTTATGCCCTCGTCTGTTCTCTCTGACTATATTATTTAACGGCCGCATCAGCGAACTGAACTAAACACAAATCCCTTTATCTAGTCTGTGGACTTAAACAATATAACCGCGGAGTCATCTTTCAATAGAGGTTCAAGTGTTTGCGGTCACAAAAACCAACAACGGTGTAACGGTATCGGTCGGATTAACGATAACAAACTTGCGGGTAGTCGATACTTGCCGAGCGCTTACAGCGATACATGCAAAAAGACGTTGACAAAAAGCTCGGGAGCTTAGGACATGTTCACAGGGTTGCGGTTTTGCGATCGACAAATCTAAACTGCTAGTCAAAATAAATTCAATACTATGGCTATGCTCGTGTTAAATTAAAATCAAAATAGGCACCACATAAATCAGTACCACTTCTTAAAAAGGTTATTCTATATCAATAGATCAAGCTGTAACTGATAAAATACTAATAGGAATAAATCTTTACGGAACTAATGTGTATCTTATGTCTATTAAGGTTAGTTTTTAATACTTTACGGATTTCAATACTTCATGGGCTACTGTTAAATGGCTTTAAGTGGTCAAATGAGTGATGTGCTCACAAATTGGTTTTTATTAGTATTTAATAGGGTCTACACAATAAAACAAGTAGCATAGTAAAATTTTCTACACTTACACATTTTTAAATTCTCGACGATTTATAGGAACGAATACCCAAAAATAACAATGTTACATCTACATAATATGCGACTTACGAAATCGTAGACGCAAAATCGCGTTGAAGCAATACACCCTTTTAATCAAGTTATACGCATGAACTATCTAAGCCTCAGACTTGGCGACGAGGGTCATGGCGGCTGGTATTGAAACAATAGTGAGGGGTTCTATGAAAAGCCGAATTCTCATGGCTTAATTAATGAGTGGTAGTGTTAATTAGAATTCTACCCTTAAACGTATACCTCCAAAAATTGTAAATTGACAGACATCGAATTCGGTAATTAGCTTCCATTTTATATTCCTGGGGTGCTATGACATGGGGCGCTTCAAGAATGACATGACGAGAGCTCGTCTTCAAAGCCGGCAACGCATTGGCTACTCGTCTGATGTGGCACATGTCCGTAAGAGACGGCGACCACTCGCCACCAGGTGGTCTGTCTGCCCGATTGCTAGGTTAAATGAATAAAAAAAGTAGATAAGTGCTCGAGTACAGTACAACATCATTGAGTATCACTCTCAATTTCCTTCACTTCTGAAACCAGTTGTACTCATTATACATAAATCCCCATTTTCATTTGTAGAGCGGCGCTCTACAACAGTTATCAACATTACCGGGTTTACCTTTTGATAAGAAAACTAGGAACTGGCGCAGGTCTTGCTAACGCTTGCATGGGAAAACGACATCTACTGCAATCGCAATTAGAAATGAAATAACGTGAAAAGGAAACTATATTTAGTAAACAAGAAAGTAATATCCCTACTTCAACGTACATATATACGCGTTCTTAACGCTGAGAGCAACCACTGGATTTAATTTGAATCTGCAATTTTAGCGACTCGTTGGTAATAAATATGTATAGTTTTCTCTAAGGTTGGACGGCTTTCTATCTCGTTTGCTGCAGTTTTAACATTAAAGGAATAAAGAGCATCGAATATAAGCACAAAGTTTCCGCACTGCAATGCACAAAGGTAGTGTTACTATAGGTAGTGATAACTTATGTCCACACCATCTAGGCATTCAATTGTTGATCTATCTTCCTTCACATCACAACGGTCATTAAAGTCAAATTACTTTTTGAAAATGTCTATAACCGTCCGTTATTTATACTTCATTTAACTCGAATAATTTATGTGAGGTCAAATATATCAATATATGTGTATGTAGGTACATATAAATTGACAGACATGACTATATTACAATGGAAGCGTAAATCTATTCAGTCCTTGAAAATATTGAAATGAAAGCCTGCGAAGGGATTATAGGTAATGATACGCAAACTCTCGATGCGCCCAACGGCCGTGAAATTACGAGTGGGACTTAGCCTCCGTTATAATAACGATTTCATATGAGTTATGTGTACTCTCAGGACGTAGCGGGATCACATCGGGAATATTAATAGTGTAATCTCTAAAATGTTTAAGTACGTACATTATGGTTCGTTCAAATATTACACAAGACTGAAATATTATACAGAAATGGGCATCATTAGTAAATACAAGTTCTATTGGCTTCTAAACGTTACAACGTAAAGAATAAGTGATAACATTTGCGTTTATTACCTGAATCAAATATATTAAGCAACGTGTAACTCTAATTAGATTTTATAAATTTAATTAAAATGTCACATATTAAAGAAAGACACTGTTTTTACTTTGCTGAATAAAACAGAACGGGACTTTATATTGCACCGATACATAAATATAATTAAAACGAAATTTATCTACCCATCTATCCACACGCTGTAGGCTTATTGCAATAGTTTCTAGAAACGCCAAAACATTCATAAACTAAGTTAATGCTATTAAGTCTATTAACACATTGCATTCAGAGCACGTCCCAGCGGTCAAGATGTAGTCATCATCAGCGGGGAGCCATTATGAGCAAATTGAGCTCCTTCCTTCCCCCAGAACTAAAATCTACCGCCGCATACATTCTAGTTTTCTTTAATAACTAACCATTAACTGGCCGTAACGGGAACTGGTGGCACAGAGTAATGAAGACAGGAAGTATATTTACTAAAAACCTAAAGCACACAGAATAAATTACTAAGTAAACTTTAACGGACTGTTCAGATATAAGGCACACTGTCGTGAGTAGCGAGTACCGCGTGGGTATACGATATTTCAATTGGGTAGCGAAACATACAGAAACGAGACAAAATATCGCACAGTATTTTTGGCTACAGACAGCGAGTAAGACATGACAATTAAAAATCCTCTATAATAAAACAAAAGATTTTCTAAAAAGAAGATGCGGCACTCGGTGACTGGCGCGGTAAAGCTATTGCGTGGCATTTTTTATGAACTTATGCATCTATAATTATTTATTTATTTATTTACGATTGTTAAGTACTTGTAACTAGGGTCTTTTGTAACACGATACCAGAAAGTCATTAAAATGAAAAAAGGCTTGTTGAAAAAAATACCTTTGTACAAGTAAAACATTTATTCTAAACTAAATTTGGATTTGGAACGTCTGGTCGCACGCACACAAACACAATGCCGAAGTCTGCCGAACTGGAACGACGTTAGACGATGCACGGCTTTCAACGCCGCACCGCTGTGCCGGTCGGAGTGGGGGGTGTTAGGTTTATTGTCGTTACGGATTTTTTTGATTCGGTCGCCACGCTCGAATCCCGCGATAAAAGCTATGCAATAGCTTAAAAAAAAGAAAACAGGTTAATATTCGTTAATTTTGAAAATTGTACAAATCACTAAGCTATAACTCCTTTTTTATTTCTACTGATCATATTACATATATATTGACTTGCGGGTTTTCAAATTGTATAATTCACTTCCTTACAAACAAGGGTGGTTAAATATGTCGAGTCACGCGAAAAATCCACAATCCCGGCGCAGCCGCGCTACAATGGATTCTACTCATGAATGTTGCATTCAAACCAATGGGGAATGCCCTAATGCACTAGGACACCCCTAATGAACACTGGAAGCTTATACCCGCAGGCGTAAGCTCGGCTTCTCCTTGACTGAACCGTCGCGAACCAACTTGCAAAATGTATTGGAGTATTGTGATAAATGGGACTGACGGCTGGAACTTCAGAATGCAAAATATTCCTTAAGTCCTAAGTAATAGAGTTTATAGTAAAGGCACGGTCTATCTTAGTACTTAGAGACACTGGAAGCAAATACACGTCATATTACAGTTTTGCGGATTTTCCTCATAATATTTAAGAGAAATCGTTACTATTAAATAAATAAATAAAAATTAATCCAATAGTTTAGTCCGCTATATAAATTAAATGTAAGAAATGAATTTAAAGGTTGCAAAACTGAAGCAGATTTGGTAGTGTCTTACATTTACATTATATAAACAACATTAAATACAAGCAATACTAATACTAACAAACACGACTTACAATGTTGTTCATTTGTTCGCTCATATTTTTAGTTTGTCGGCTCACGTATAAAATAAAATAAAAAACTCTTAATAAGGCAAGTAGATTCAATGGAAAAGAAAATGCATATTATATTAATACACATATCTTATCCTAAAAATCACACGTCTACAAAAACAAAAGTAATATTAATTCTTGATCTCGTCAGTTTTATTAACTGTAGCGTTTTTATGATTTACTGCTAAACATGGGTCAAGCCGACAAGGCTGAACGATCATAACATAGAAACACTCGCCAATTACGGTCATCCGTCCGAGTGCTGACCGTGCCAAGAGTCGTCTAACTTTACAGATCGCATGCAATTTGTAACCGGGAAGAGGCTACGAGGGCAGAGTTACCTTTTTTATGCACTGTACATAAAAAGCATTAAAATTACTTAAGCATGGCCGATTGGACCGATATATTTAGTACTGTGACAAAAGTCGATTTAAAAATAAAACAAAGGGCGATTGTCTAATCCAATGAGCGCCGTTAACACGAGCGGTCCTTACCGGGTAATAGCCGATTACGTCGATGTACCCGTGTGTAACGCCATTAGCCGCATTGCTTCAGCTTTGCACGGATTTACATAAACGCCTGCTTGCGTACCATATGTATGTATATCCATTGGATATGCATACATGTGTATTGTCACCCCCATTCTATAAGGGTGGGTGGAGGTTCATTATTTTATGGCCTACGATCCTCAAACAATTCTTTCGGCTCTTAAATTTTTATCAACATGGTTGTACTACTACTAAAGGTGTTCTGGACCTAACCTTTTAGGATATTTTAAAATGCACAACTCTCGCCGAGGTCACATTGCACCAACAGATTTGACTGAAAGAAAAAAGTTTTTATACGTGAAATAATTTGTGCAATAAATCATGTGTGCAAAGCACACATAAAACTACTTTGGAACACGTCTTAATGAAAGGGACACACGCGCCCTTATCGTAGCGAACCACGGCCACAAATTGAAGCCTGACAAGGATTTCTTTTGTACTTCGAACGTACATAATTATCATAGAATAACAACTGATTTGAAAAAAAAATTGCCTCTGATTAAATAATATAGGATAGAATACAATAAAATCCATTATTTTTCCAAACACTATCGAACGCGAACCGAGCGTCGCCAACCGCGGCGTAAGCCATTTAAAAGTCGATCTCCATTAAAGTCCTAAGTGCCGACGCAGCACCGGTGTACAAGAACGTTATTGGTTACGATAATTACACAAATTGTTTATTATGCGATGTTTATCTTAAACCCTAACATGGATATGATGTTCGTAATATTTTTACATTTGGTAGCAATGTACTAATAGCTTAACACGAACATAGCTTTACACGAGTGCACGAAAATTTACTATCTTGAAAATTTGCGTTCATGTAAACCGATGATATTTTCTATAAGAATCCTGAAATATTTTTTTTATTACCACATCAATTTTTACAAAACATGTGGGGTATCATTAAAAACATATATCGCTGCTAAACAATCTTTTCAATTCAAAAGTTTTTTTATTTATAAATCGTCTTGCTAAATAATTTATTCATTTACAGAGATATTTGTAAGATTACAGTTTATCGGCAACTAACTAATAAACACGTTTTTTAGTTAGTTTTAGTGCACTTTATTAATGAAGGTTTAGCGATTCAGAAAGGTAACCGGAAATAGCGTGAAACTCCTGAAACATGTGTATTTTGCTATGTAATCCGCCTGCTTAGCCCGTTCGACTGCGCGTCCCTCGATTGACTGCCTATTGTATCGCGTGAGGTATTAGCATTACACTCAATGACGTTATTCCGGTTAGTGGCTGTGTAGGTTTACTCTGCCAAGACCGACACGAGTTATGGGTGCAATTTATTGTTAGTCACCAAGACTGAGGCTCAATTCTCTCATAGTATAAAATGGCTTTAATTCTAAGTATATTTTATACATAGAGCAATGCGGAGATTCTAATGCTGATATTGGTAAAACTCTTTAGGGCGAGCTGCGCCTTGAGTTTATTACCAGAACGGTGAATTAGGATCGTATGAATATTAGTAAATTTACTCGCAATTATTAAAAATTATGACAATCCGTATCCGTTGTCTGCAAAATGTAAATAAGCAATTGTTCTTAATTACAAAACGAAACAAACAACCCGCTGATACATTTACAATTTAAATTGAAATCGTCACAAATGCAAAATGAATAAATACATTCAAAATCGAGATACCAACGAAGCGCGAGGGGTCGTAAGGGGTGTTATCGAGAGGCGCGGGGGTAAAAGGTATCATTACCATTGTGTGCACTCATCTTAAAACCCTGCAATATCATTACTACACATGCGTAGCTATAAAGGTGCTTGCACAACGTATGTGAGCACTTTGCCTAGCGATGTATACTTAATTAAGCTAAGTTAATTGAAATGTAACGCAAGGACATAGCAGATAATGCACCATACGTTTATAAAGTATCTCATGACAGTTTCTATTTTTTGCTATATAAACAATTAGTCTATAAAAGTTGGTTTCAAACGAAATATGCGAGGGTCCAGATAACCAGACCTTAGTTTGTCCCCCGGGAACCGGTTACGGGCCGCTCGTGTTTGTCATAAATCTACCGGAACTACGACCTAATGTAGAGATCGGAAACGTAGTTTTCGATATATGTATTTCCACTTCTCGCATCCATATTTCGTATCCGGATCTATCCACGGGAGCTGCTGCATACACTACTACGCTGCTTTTCGAGTGACCGATAAGAAACATTCAATAAAAACATAATAAAAGCCTACAACAAAGAAATGACAACAAGATACAAAACTGCTTTAACAATATTTTCAATTACCGAGCGAGTCGCAACGGTACGCTAATGTGCGAATATAGACAGCAATATAGTGCGAGTAAGAGGGCGAATATAACGGGGCCATTTTATATTCATTTCTTTAACGGTTCCGCTTATATTATATCGAACAAACAATTGACAATTACTGCTCCACAAATGCCATATGAACGAGAACAATGCAACACCGGGTGGCTCTGCTCCAATTAGCAGTCACACAAAGGCGACACACTCCCGCCGGCACGAACGCTAAAGTTCCCAATTCGATTGTAATTATTTCGTTACACAAATATACGTTTAATGAAACGTATAAAATAATAGATAATGTCACTATTAAAGTAGCTGGGGAACTTCGATAAAACGCGACGTCCAGAGAATGTGCATGTCACAATTACCGTGTAACGACTTTTGAAAAACTTTTAACATAAACAGAAGGTAAAGTAAGTGTTGATACGGTGGTCGGTAGAAAGTCTTAGTGCTCACCCCCCCCTACGGGAAACGGGCTTGACAACATGTGCGTACGTATGTTATATGACAGTAGCACGCAGCATAGTTGACCTGTGGAAGATGTAGCAATTGTGCAGAAAATGTAAGGAGATAACAGACAGGAAACGTTGTTAGAACGATATTACATTAGACGCGGCTCTTACATGGTATATCGAACGTAGTTCTACAATTATGATGCATCACTGATCCGCATCAGAATAGTTTAATAAACAAAATGCAGGAATTTTACAAGCAACACACATAAGTGCAAAATCTGTCCTATGGTGGTCAGCCAGCTGATCTATAAATTTATAAAATCACGCTTGATATATATAATTTTTATTTGAGATAGAACATAAAAATGTCGTACTCATCACATAAATATTGTGCTAGAAGAATCGAATCGTTAACCACCGGCTTAGCGGTTAGGATCACTAAGTACCGAACCAACGAACCATAATCCACCTCATATTGACGCACGTGATAATAACTCTGTCAGTTTTAAATGCCACGTAAATCGCAAATTAAATAAATTCGAAGTAATGTACGTACATGTATGATATTCAATTGTTAACAATTTCAGCATTACCTTTCAGGCTTTCAACTAGAATGGTTACGCTAATAACCTCATTATAATAACAATGTAGCTGACAGAAGACATAATTGTTGGCTGCGGCGACATTGCGGGCGGCGCGAGACGATGACTTCATCCTCGAAGGCTCCCGTTCTGTTTAGGACGAGAAAAGAGTACCCACAACTACGTACACCTTCAAATATATCAAAAGCGAATGTTGTAGTTTTGTGTCTTTCCATATATAATCATTCGGTTGCCAGAGATTTGATTTTTGAATTGAATTTCAGACGGTGAAATTAATGTTGTATTCAATATTTACACGTAAAGTCATTCGATCTTAATTTTTGTAAAAAAAATAGTTTCTCTCCGAAGACTTAAATTATATGAATCATTAGCACATCGTTTGCCGTGTGACAAGTGCATTAAGCGTGTCGGACACGATTACAAAGATAACAAAAGAATATTTCAAAGAGAGTGTTGAAAATAATAAGAGAAACCTTGATATACGTGGCAGAATTGTATCATCGAGTCAATTGTCTGTAATTTAATAACAATTCTATATTTATATAGTTCTATATTTATAAATCGTTTTCAAATATAATGTGCGCCTGTGTGAAGGCTGTCTTCTACTGCCTGAATCTCTAAAAGTGCCCTTTCTCTGTTCACCATTGGAACTATGTGTCGGAGCGGGCTTCGACCCTCGGGGTCGCGGAGGGGTCGCTCGTCCAGTAGTGGGATTTAAACAAGGTCGCAACTCAGCCCGCCGTTATATTGTTTATGTATTGCATGAAGTGTGTAGAACAACAACATATTACAACAAAAACCTCAGCATGCCAACAATCGTAAAGACATGTCAAACAAGATAATGAAATCCTTTGTTCATACTCGGCCGTGTCTAAGGTACAGTGTTTCCACAATCGCTCGACACACAATTTAAATATTGTATCAAGAGCTATTTATTTGATGTACCGTTTGCTTTGAAATGAATCATTCGGTATTCTGTCTGTGCAAATATTTGGCCGGCGGATCTGTGAAGTCTACTCGCTTCGCTGTCGACGTTCAACCTACTTATGTTACGAGCGCCTATTCGAACCGTACTTACGCTTAATTTCGTTGATCGTTTAGTATTTGACAACGTACACACAGGGGAAAAAAAATTTCGAAATCGGTAAACGCGTTCCCGAGTTATGAGGTAACAAACGTAAAAAAAAAGAAAAAAAAATACAGACGAATTGAGAACCTCCTCCTTTTTTTGAAGTCGGTTAAAAATACAAAAAAACCGTGTACGAAGAGAAGCCGATATCAAAGTAAAATTCGAAATAAAATTCATAATTTTTATTCATCAGAACGTCACACACACAATACGACTCAAAGTACGTCAAAAATTACATTGATGCAAATAAACTTCTGTTTTCAAATTATATAACGAACAATCACTTTATCTCGACATGCATTATATTACGGTGATAGGAAATTGAGATTCAAAACTTAGTGCAAAAGAATTGCAAGTATTTCGTGACGTGACGCTAGCCTCTGTTTATCGCAGTCATATAACGATGTCGGACCATAAAAAATCCGAGCAGAGTGCGGCGAAGCGTACGCTGCAGCCAGCAGCTTCAGCGATGCGCCAGTGAAAGTAACGTGAATTTTACTTTTTCATTGTGGCTTATAATGACTGCAGCGCTCCGATCAATATTTCAGATAGAACTACCAACTTAATAACCGATACTGTACTATCGTTAGTAGTAAAACTATAATTATTGTATACCATCAAACTTGTCGTTGATAAAATTTGAATTGTACTAGGCGGTTAACTAGAAAGTGAGTCTACTGGGCTGATATTTTTTATTTATCTAATAAGTATTTGTTAAACATGATTATATTTATGTTTGAAAGACATCGGTGGGAAACTTTAGGTACTATTTCTGTAAACAAATCGGTATCAATCCATAAACCTGCCACTTAACATTTCTAAGCCACGTTATATTTTTAACCGACTTCAAAAAAAGGAGGAGGTTCTCAATTCGTCTGTATTTTATGTTTGTTACTTCATCACTCTGGAACGCGTGGACCGATTTCGAAATTTTTTTTTTTATTTCCTTTATCATTTCTGACGCTAGCATTAGTTTCACACCTTCCGTTATATACTAATTTTTCTATCTTCATTTGTACATTTTCAATACAATAGGATATCCAGGTGATCTAGAAAGTGATCAGTCAAGCAATTGTTCATAGTGTTCATTTGGAGTGTGAAATCAATTTGTGAATGCTAACGCTGCGTGCAGGCTTTCGGTCGATAGTACAGTTCACCGAGTAAGTAGACCATATTCACATTGGCAGGGTAATCGTTAATTACGTTATTCATTCATGTCACTTATGTTCCAATGATCACTGGATAAGAATGAAAAAGAACGCTCTAGACCTCCGAAAACTGGGGAACAGACCCTTGTCCAGCGGCGACACCTTGCGCGGGTCGAAGGATTCATTTTTGTCATCGAGCGAAAATAATATTTTGTATTTCCTAAATGCAAGTAAAACTAAATTAGTGGTAATATTCGAAAGTGAACGCTAACTTCATCGCCACAAACCGAACCTAACGCCAAAAAGCTAGAAAGTGTGTCGCGCGCTTTCCAATTGATTTACCGCCGCCGCGCTCCCGTTTCTTATGTGTTTGACGCTTTACTGCTTGTTTCATACCAATTTATTATCAGAATATTGTCAATTTAGGAAATTTCAAACGACAATAAAAATCGGCACACTGAGGATTTCCACCGGCCAAATCCTAACAAACTTATTTTCCCGCTTCGCCTGGTCTTCCTTTCGCTTTCATAGTAGCAAAACGGCAGTTATAGTTGACAACATCATGTTAAAATTAGTAAAGATGTTATTACACCGCTACAAGTAAAACGAATCGGTGTCAGTCAAATGATAACTGATTACTTTCGTGTTTAAAAGTTCGTTAAAGCTACACAAATATATAAGCCCCCTAAAAGGATGTCGTAAGCAGGGTTAAACGTAACAAGAGATCTCAAAATATAAAAACATTCTGTCTAAAAACGTTTGCATCAAAAGAATCAACAATCCGGTACAAACTGGTTTTTAAAACGTTTGAAAACGGCCCTCATTAATTGAAATTAAATACTTCCGGTTCCTTTTGATAGTTAATTATAATTTTAATTTCGAAAAACAACGGCACAGCTCCTCTGTCGAAGAAGACGTACAGTTATTAACCTTATTTAATAACTGTATGTATTTTCTGGCAATAAAATATATATTATATTATATTATATTATTATCTGTATACTTAACGTTTAATTGTTTGCTCTCTTCTCGAACTGAGTCTTCGTTAAGTCCACCATGCCGCTTGATACTCCTCTCTGAATATTATGGAAAACTCTAAGGGGTATAGGTTTCCTGATGATATATCCTTTCAACGGTATTACGACTAATTCTTAATCTTCAATACGTAGATATCTTGAAGTTAAAGGTACAGTACCGGGGGTTGATCGCAAACCCCCGGAGAGGAAAGTTGAAATCTGCACCAGATTTGACCAGACAGCTGACAAACTATGTTCATACGAATAATATAATACTAGATAAGTATTTTTATTGCACCAAGACACAAAACAAACAAATGCGCTCATGGCATAAATGTTTGCCTTCAGTAGGAATCGAAGCCACGACCTCCGGTTTAGCAGTCAGGGTATTGACCGCTAGACCAAGAGGCCAGTCCGCAACAGATAAGCTATCGGTGTCTAAACACGTCAACGAAACGTACCGGCGGCATTACGATGACAAAAAGTTACAAATGAGCGACGATATCGGACATTTGTCCAATTGTGGTCCACAATGCTGACCCGTTTGACTAACACGCCGCCGGCTCTCCAACGAAACGCGATACTAACGGTGCCTTCGAGGCCGGGGACGAGCCACGGACGCACGCGACGACGTTTGTGTTACGAACGTATGTCATTGTTCTCGCACTGTTCATAACAATTGACATATTTGGCCAACTCACAGCCATCCGAAGCCCTATACCTTTGATGTTAACGTGACATGATAAACTACAAATAATAATTTCTAAAAAATTCGTTATAATATTTATAAGTATAAATTGAATCCACAACTCTTTTATTGTTAAAAGGTTAAGTTAAATATTAGTGGTTTAGTGTCGTAAACTGATTCAACTATTTATATACACATTAGAATATGTAAGTATAAACAAATTTTCCAGTTATTGTTCAATTGCCTCGCGTAAGCAGTTCTATGAATATGTCGGGGTATAGCAAAAATTTTAATTCAATTATGTCGCAGAAATTGTTTGTGTATATTAGAAACGCGATCGCAGTCAATAAACGATCCTGTGACTTACACCATACAATCATAGGTAACGGTTCGCGGCGCACGCGCAGCCGCGCCGGTGATTCATTGTTTCTCTCTCGCTCTAACTATCGCCAGCTCCGCAGAGCGAGCGAGAGAGACGATAACAATGGCCATCGAAGTCTGGGAAGACGCAGAGATAACATTATAATCATCATTCGTTATGATTAACGAAACGATACGACATATCGTACGTGCGCGATACGGGCGTGAGTACCGAGCCGCTGCTCTGCTTGTGATCTGGAGCTATGATATGAAACACGAAATTAATAAGTAATGCCGTAATTAAACGGGTAACGTGTAATAATACTAAATAACAATTAATTTTCCCCAGCTGGAGGGCCGCCGGAAGAAATTTCTTAGGGAAATAAGCAGTTTCTTTGTCCTTTTTCAGTATTTATTAAATGTTTTATGTGTACATAAACTACAAATAAGAAAATATTATTCTTAAACGACTTACACGGCGATCTGATCCGAAACTAAAAAAAACGTATGCCTAAAGTAACTAGAGGTCTGAATAAAGTGCATCATATAAATCTCCAAATACATACTTGAAGAGAGTTTTGCAATTATACAAACAGAAGATCATTACAAAAATATTTGTACTGGAGAACTATCGAACCATTTTCATTTGGTAACGGAGGCTAACCTTCAAAAATGATATTAACGTAACATCACGTCTGTAATCCCCTAAGGGCTAGGCAGAGGAGTGTAGTACACCGCCACATTTCACCAGTTACGTTTAAGTCCCACAATGGAATAGGTGGTGAGCCTATTGCCATATCGCCAATAATATATTACGTTATTTCCATTTCCGTCACAATAATCTTGGGTAATAATTACCATTAGATACCAAATATAAGTTTTCATCCGCCCTCTCCCTTGTTAATTGCATGTTCGACTGCATTATCCTGACATGCAATTAATAACACCATTTGTATCTCGCTGTCATATTATGATATTGTTAATATTTAATAATTGTCAAAAATGATATTGTTAATATAATAATTATCGTTATTAAAACGAATGCAAATTTTAATAATAACAATTCCACGTCAAAAATCTGTCAATATTGCCAGGTTCTCATAAAACGACATTAGCCTTGCGATGGTCCTCCTCATCTCAGTAATGCATGTCTGGAGTATTTGGCGAGTAGCCAGCGCGCCGCATGTACTGACCACTGGAGGAATGCGCTGACATAACGCGGGGTTCACAGTGTTGAAGAAATTCCTTGAAAATTCAAATTCAAATTGTTTTATTCATCATAAGGTAAATACATACACTCAATGAAAATATTTCTAATCCGGTGTTATATCACTGATTCGTTAAAATGAGCGGCGAATAAATGATTAGGTATCCGTGTGCGATAAATAGGAAAAGAAGATTTGTAAAATGTATTACTTGAGCGGAGGTTGGGTTAAATTAGATCCTTTTGAAGTCCCTGTGGCGTGGGGCCCGAATACGAGCTACGATATCTACTCTCTTAAAAAGCCACTAAAAGGAGCTTCGCACGTTTGAAGACTCAGTTCCAGGTAGTCTATTGATATTACAGTTAAAGGTAAAAAAGATGAGTCGCTCTTTACTTGCGCAATACAGAAATAGAGTAAAACTGTTATTATTACATGGAAACTTAAATGAATGCATTACGAAAGTACAAATCGAAGTAAAATTATTCAAGATTAAAACGACGAATTTACACCGCCGTTCAATATGCATCATATTTTCTTACGAAGCAACTTGACCGAACTAGTTTTTGGTAATTGTGAAATTCTGTGCGGAGTCTTAGATTAATTTTGCGTTACCGGTTGCGTAATGTGAGCCGGGCTTAAGTTATTTCACAATATATTTCCTATCAAATCATAATAATATTATAAATGCGAAAGTGTGTTTGTTTGTTTGTATTTCTTTCAGGACGAAACGGAACAACGGGTCGATGTAATTTTTTTGGTACGGAGATAGGAGAGTGACACATTACTCTTTGTCATGGAAAACACGTTTTAATCAAATTCCAATCGACCTTTTAGACCAACCGACGATCCCTTGCTTTCATCGAGTAATTAACTAAATAGATACTAGACGTAATATACAAGGGACGTGATATACGTAATATACCCTATTGAAGCTTCGTTAGGTCGAGATGAAAATAGATGCGAGATCTCAGAGGACCGAGCCGCAGCCCCTTCGCACAACTTACAGAAATGACCCGAAGAGCACACGAATCATTGACATCATCGACTATCTATCTATCACATATGACCAATTGATATCAAATTTGACAGTTTGTATTATGGCAACCGGCAAGCTGATAAAGTAAAGTATAAATATCTAGAAGTCACTAACCAATGGACAATCCAAGGGCGTTGTTCGGCGGTGACCTTGCCTGCGCCGGTGGGTTTGAATTCCAACCAGGATAAAAATACATGTAATGTATATGGTATACACATTATCTAATTAGGAATCAGAGTGCCGTGTGTGTTATCCCAAGATATTGTTGTTATTATTATATTTTACGTAAATGGTCGGAGCACATGTCGCCAGTCAAGTTGACGCCATTAAACATTGGCCAACGTCCAGCCGCGCCACAGTTGTGTGTTATGTGCCCGCCAATTTATGTGTCGCTCGCCACCAGCCGTGTGCACACCGAACTACTAACAGTGCCCAAGATCCATCATCATGCAAGTGTCCAAGCAAACCGAGGATGGGGAAGTCAGGGGGGGAGGAAACTGTCGCGCGTATGTGAAGTGACTGATGAGTAGGCCAAGCGAGTCAGTCATCATTATGACTCTTATAATTGCACGTTTGGACCCGAGTATTGTCTGCCGCGCTGGCCAAACGCAGGATGGATTCCTTTGTCTTTAAAAATATATTACTACAATAATTAAAGGCGGCTTAAGTAAAGCAATAGTGGGGGTATTCAAATCTGAATTCTTTAACTTCTTACCTATTTAATAAGACACCCCAGCGTTTGGGCCCCCGTCTTTAAATACGAAATAAACAATAGACAAGAGATAAATAAACATAAACTAAGCGAACGAAATCTCGCCGCGTTCCAAATTTGAAATGTTAATCTCTAATATGGAAATTCCATTAGCGGCGGACAGAGGGCTCTGGGGACGTTTTACGTTAAATTGAATTCAGAGCGTCGGGTACAGCCGTAGCTATCGACCGAGTGGCTATTGCGGAAATTGTGGCTCAATCATTCAAAGATTGCTTAAATATTCGAAATCATTGCCCGTCTATTTCTAACACCGGCGTTGGCGAGCCATTATCAAATTCACATGTCAAAAAGTCAAAATCTGTGTGAATATGATAAGATTCCAGGTCCAAGGTGCGGCGAGTGTACAAGATGAATTCTATTACGGTATTATCATCATTACATACCCACCCATACCCGGATTGGTGGCGGCAAAACATTCAAGAGCATAAGTAGAGTTACAACTGACGTATTCCATTTGATAATTGATTGATTTGCACAGGAATGAACTAACTAAGTGGCTATTAAGTTGATCCAAACTGAACGGATGCAAACGTCGGATCTCCCTCGATCCACTCTTCCTCGTGACGGGCGCACATTGTCTGAAAACGACTGAAACTTACGCAACAACAATAAGGTTAGCGAACTGAATTAACTTTCATAACTATTAAAGAAATTATCGATTTCACATCCCACTGTTGGCCACAGCATACTCCACCACGCCGGTACTAGTGAAATGAACGGAATTAAAATTAATTTCCATGTATGACGTGGCGGTAGTGATACGAATATTTAGAGTCGATTGATTAATTATTCAACTGTAGCTAAAGTACATAATATACACAGCGACCACCTAATAACAAGTGATAACTGTTTCCTATCAACTTTGGCAAATTCAAGAGAGACACAAGAGAGAAGTAAACCTCTTTATGCTTTGATAATCCTCTACTACTTTGATAATAATACTAAGGTAACACGTCAGAAGGAGAACTTCACTTCGCGTAATCTGCTATGCTTGTTGCAAATTCAATCCCTCTATCGAAGTAGTTCGAGTTGTTCTTAAAAGGAAAAAAAATAAAAGGTGATATACTCGTTTTCGTGTGCGTCATTGACGTACATAGTTTGAACTTCGACGGAACTTCCCCAAAACGAATTATCTGTTGTACAAACACCACGTACCAGTCCTTAATACATTTGCCATTTATCCGCAGATGAGGACGTGATCGGCGGGCGTCACTCACACCGGGTCGTTGTCTCCGCGAACATGCATTGTTTTGGGTCGATCACACGGTGTGACAGATGTGAATGTTAATCGTGCTAACCAAACACAGGAGGCTCCGCTCCCCGCGCTTGGCCATTCGCACTATCTTAGGACGTGTTAAATAATATCTAAACATTAAAAAAAAAAATTATCATTTTACAATGGTTCGACGGTTTCGTGAACCCGTGATAGACAAAATAATGATGTCCGTTGAGAATAAATCCTTGGCGGTCTGTATTTTTCTTGATACCCATAACTTGGGAAATTTCTGATAAAACATTCTAGTAAAGTATATGTAGATAATGGGTTAATGGATTTTATATTTAACGAGTTCTCAAAATTCGCGTCAAATTACTCGTATGTCAGTAATTAGGACCACTTGCGGTGGATTATGGTCAGGGGGAAATGCAGAGGTGAAAAAATTTGATCAGCTCAAATGGAAGGTTCGTCTTGCAAACAAATTGTTTATATATCAGACTCTAGATTGACTGGTAGAGAATGCCTCTGGATTTAAGTATGCAATAGAAAACCAATGAGATTAAATAAATAAAAAGTTAGTATTCGTCTTAGTCACAATATTTATTTTCTTTGATGATTTGATCTGATAAAGCTAATTAGGTCGACAATAATTACCATGGATAAGTAAGTCACTGGACAATGACAGCGGCGATCACCTACGTAGCTGTCAATCCGGATGGGAGGGGTGACGTCACGGGTCGTTCACCCCATCACCATTGTATGGTAATTCACAGACGTTCATAATAAGCCATACAAATCCCATTGTACATATTGACGTACGGAAAACTGTAACATGTGCAATTGTTTTTTGATGTAATTTTGAGAGTTACGGAGATAACACAAGATTCAATTTTGCATGTCTATAAATTACGGTGTTTTGTGATACAAGATAGTCGTCTATTAAAACCACAGTGGTTTCTTTCAAAATGTATAAAATTCCGTACTTTCTGTTTGTGAGTTTATTTTTTTTAAATGCTATTCGTACGTCTTTGCTAATGTGTTTCTTGTAAGTAGCAGTTCTTAACACTCTCACTTCTAATAAGTAAAGTATGACTGTTGAAGAAATAAATTACAGGTAGCGCTCGAGCCGTCTAAGCTTAAGCGATCACTGCATACATGTTCTAATTACAAACAATTATATCGATTCGTCACTATCTCTTATGCTTACAGAAAGCACATAATGAATATCCTACAGAACATATCACCGTTCTACAGCGAGGTAAAACGGAACACGTTCAGCGTTTTTTACTGTTCCGTTAACATCGGGTTATGCGAGTAAATCTCAGAGCCGCAAAAACTGGAAAATAAAGGCATGTTTTTGATATTCAATTTAACGCCAAAAGAAACTCCCTGAGAGTGTCGACTGAATAATAAATAATGACCCGTCGGTGGCAGCCTCCGTGCAACTGATTTATCCAATCCGCCCCCTCCTCTCCTCTCACACTCGTTACACGGCAATATCAAACTTTCATCGTTATTTCCCATGTCAGTCCGATTCCTATTAATCTCATGAGGCGTTCGGAGCCCCGACGCCGTTGTCGGTCGCCAACTATCCGCAGAAGTTAGGTGACAATCGGACCTTCCTTCGTTTCCGTGCTCCGGAGAACACGTCGAGCTTTCGATCTCGATTGAAATCGTTTGTAACACTTTTTTGGAAATGATCGTCAACAATCGCCAAGTATAATACGAAGCATAAAATATTTATGAAAAAGTCAATTATATGAAACATTCCCGTTTCATATTTATTTTGCTGCTAGTGTGAACGCGAGCGATCGTTCGGAAGCGGGCAATACCGTTATTGGTTTTCCTATTGATCTTTTACTTAAACGCCTTTTCGATAAATCGTGGAGAATACACGAAACGACAGGAATCCATAACACGGTTTGCTCGTTTATATATTCATCGCCATGTATAAATTAATGGGATTGATTGAAGAAGGTTATTTTCCATAACTTATGGTTGTAGCACCGCCCGCGCTCCATCGGCTGCGGGTTGACAGTGTGAATATGGTACTTCAGTTTTAAACACGTAGTAAGCAGAGGCAGTGAGACATATAGTTTTAACATACTTTAAAAATGATTTTATTTTAAACATAGAAAGTTTAATTACTAGATAATGGGTACTATTGATCATCATTATTAGCATAATGGGAACATTTCCTCCAGGAGATAACCGCGTCTCAACCTCAGATTCAAACGAGTTCTGTCGGATTGGAGCAGGTTCGGAAAGACCATTAGGGACAGATGTTCTGCAACATTTGTTAATTATGACTTCAATTATTTTATGCTAGGGCAAGATAGCTTCATTGCCCAACTTACATTCGAGGCAGGAACAAATTTTGTTCAAATTTGTATGAAGACAGCTTACACTTTGATAAAGGGCTCTTTGAATATTTTTTAAACCTCTAAAAGATAAAAGGAAGGAAATTTGTAAAGATTTTATGTTGGCTTCCGCGCGAAAGAAGTCGCAAAAATAAATCGGTAATTTCTACAATACAACATAACATTTAATATAATTAAATAACACGACGGCCTATACACGTTTCGGGGCTAGGATACAATCTCTCTGTATCCGGGGGGAGATTCAGTCTGGAGTTTTGCCAGCTTAGACCGGCAAACTAGTTCGAGACCAAACCTTCTACCGGTGGATCACCGCCCCACCAAAACCCTATGATAATTTAATTTGATCATAAACATTCTAACTTACTTCAATTCAGATCTTAACTCGTCCTCGGCAAAATGAAAACGGACATGTAAGTACCTGAAAAAGATTAAAAAAAATAACAATTTGGTATAAGTATTAAGTAGGTACTTATATTGTATAGTTTATTACATACTACGTCATGCGATAGAGGCCAAAGAAGTAAAGCTTATTTCCATTAAGGCAGTATTATCGATAAGAAAAATCTCTTTCACACAACTTAATTGTAGTGATTTAGATGAGATGGGAGAATGACGTGCAGCAGTGTACCTCATGTAACACGCAAGACTACCAATAGATATTGTTTCCTCGCGGCCCCATCATTTAGACACTAACGCGACATTACCACGTTACGAAGCTTCCTTATTATATTAACAGTGACCACGACATAGTGTTTATGTGATTTACTTAACGTTTATGTAATTTACTACATTGTGTCCTATCCGAGGTCGCTCCTTGCCCTCTTCCTAGATGTCTGTAAAAGGTAATTTTCCTTTGCAACAAGGCTTCATACTTCGTTTATATGTAATATGTTAAATCAGTATTATTACAGATATAAAAACCAGTTCTATATGTCCATAGTAATTTTGCTACAAACATTAATAATATCTACACACCCTTATAACATTTTCCTACAGGTACACTCGTAGTGGTAATTATCGTCATGATTTTCCTAATTTTCCACTTAACTTGATATTGGCAGTTTAACATATCTTAAAGAATATCATAAAGGCCGCCTCGAGCGTGCCAGTTTCGTTAATACATTTTCTTTCATCCTTAGAGCGGATGATATTTAATTTTTGGAACCTAATTTCGCTGGTACAGTTTACAAATATACGAAAGGTAGTCGAACCTCACACTTGAATTCTAAACCAATATGGAACTTCCTCAAAGTCGTATGCGATTCCAAGCACTTTCACGACCGAGAGCCGACGCGCGGTTATACGAAGCAACGGATCTCAACTGGATATATCAGAATTGTGTGTTTCAATTATGTTAATATCTAAATCATGCGTACCACTACAAACCATTTCCGATTGATTCGCGCTGCGGTCGAAACAAGGTACTTTGCGCTCATTAGTGACGATTCACTGATGAAATGCCGAATGAACATTGCGCCTAACGACCTATTGTAGACGAGCAAACATCACATATATTACTTAACTACTCTGCATCATAGCCCCTTTTGGTAAAGTCACTCAAGTGGAGATTGAATAATTCACACACCTAAAACAAAATGAAAAATAGGTCCGTCTTACACTATTGATTTTTTTTTAATTCATTTTCTTTATTATCCCTAGCCCTCTTCTAACCGAGCTTACTGTGTATATTAACTAGAACTGAAAATATAATCAGGTTCCTTGCGGACGAAGTCGCTTGTAAGGAAGTAGTAACGATACAAGATTAGGTCTATATGGTTAGTTTCTTCCGTAATACGAGACTATTTTCTACTTCTCCATATATTACCAATATTAATACATAAGAAAATGAATAATAAGGGCCTTCGCTGGATGATCCTTCCCGAATGGACGACAAAAATAAGAAAGCAAACGGCCCAAGTTAAAAAATCTCTTAGTAATATTGTAAATGTACAGCTAGCAGCCACGCGGGCACGTACAACAAATAAATGGTTATCATTACATAACAATAACGGGCGGGTAACAAAATGTTGTTATTGTTACTTATCTTGTTCTTGTTTCAATATTACTCGTACTTATCTCTCCTTGGAATATAAATGAGAAATAGCAAAAAAACTGCTACCATTTTTACACCACAATCCTTTATCTATGTATTATTACGAGTTACAAGTATACATATTTATTAAACAAAATATAAATAAAAACGTCGGTTAGTTTGACTCGACCATATCTAAAAAACAAGAATTCGTTTTTTTTTAAGTTTCTTTGTATTCTTTCTTAAATATAGACGGCATGGAAGTAACCAATGAATGCTTAATTTTAATTACGTATGTGTAACTCATATGATATGTATGTTTTGCTTTCTGTACTCTTTCTCCGTGTAAACTGTAACTGAACCACCTTAACGAATAGGTTAACTATGTCACTCTCTAAACCTTCAACTGTCTCCGTACCAAAAGTCGCGATAAACATACAAACAAACAAATACACTTTCGCATTTATAAGATTAGTACGGATTGGTGTGAAAGTATGGACTAGTATGGATATATGGATTTGAGATCGGTTTAAATATATGGGCCAGCGGGACTGGTTAGCATTAAAGGAACCGCGTTTGCGCATGAGTTATATACAAACATAAACAAGTACTTTACAATGAACTGTCATCCAACATGACGAACGACTAATAATGGTCACGTAACTCATAAAACTGCAGCAGACGTGACACTGATACATTAACGTCCATTCATTTCCATTTAACGACCCGACGAGTGTTACTAAAGAGATAGAAAACGCGCACAATACTACAGCCTTCGCTGATTCGTTTTAAAATATATTCATAACGTTACGTATTTTGTAGCAAAAGCCTTCGCAAGCGGGCAGACGGCGCGATTGATTGTGAGCGGGCTGCGTAGCCGGGAGACATTTGCAATATCAAAGATGCCGACGTAATACCGACCTTACAATTATTTTATACTTACCCTTTTGCAAAGTTTTTGAATATTTTTGAGAATTTGTATCTTAATTTGCGCGACTACATTTATCTACAAGCTTTAGTTACTACTAATATATTAATATAATTATTAGTACACGTGTACGTTTCAAATGTAGTAACGACGTGCAAGGTGTTTGAGTAAAAACAAGGTATTAACGATATTTATAAGAGGCCTTCCTGTAACAATAAACATCAGCCCGACCGCCTCCGAGCTTCCGCGTCACCGGGAAGTGAACCTTTCCTACGTGCCGCGTGTTTCCTGTTCCTCTGCCGATGAGTCTATTCGCTTATCTTATTATTATCTCTGACGATAAAACCCTCCTTACATCATCTAAGTTGTAAACAGTGCGGCCTACTTGATATTAGACGTGATCCCTTCTAAAATTAAAATGTTAACGGCTGGCCGATAAAGATAGGTCTTTATAAGCCGCCAATTGAGAATTCTGGTCTACATAATGTCTACTGTTTTAATATTATTACTTTGTTATGCATTTTACAATAAATAGTATACGTATTTGTACGGTTTCACTGTCTGCGTCCGATCACTGTCGTTTAAAACCTTTAAAGCCCGTGATCTTCCAATCGAGTTCACCCGATGTTCTCTTGCAGTAAACGACTTTAGTTAACTTTTATATTGGTAGAATCCACGCTGTCAACATTACGAACGCTTCAAAACGTTGCAAACGATTTCTGTGACGTATATTCATAGGTAATAAAACGAGAAACAGCAAACTGTGGGAAGTGGGCAAATATTACATTCGAGTGCAGCCGCTCGGTGCGCGGTTATTGCTAAAACACACAGGAGCGCTATTTAAAACCCATTACAGACCGTTTGCTACATCCAGTCCTCATTGCGCGTTACTTCGTTGCCTTAATCTAATATAATGTTCGTTAAACTAACTAGTTTACGACACAAAGGCGACAAAGCGTCGTATGAACTGAATATAATTAGGTAGTTTTGTAAAGCCGTAACGGAAACGATCTGTCATGTTAAACAACAATGGAGGCGATTGGCCGCTCGTGGCAAACTATTATGCGGCCGGTTGTGGTTATAACCGTCACCGGTTAACCGTGGTTGCAGGCACGTAGTTTCATTGAAAGCCTTTAGACCCGTCTGCGAATTTCTGACAAACTAGTTATCAGTGCCATCATCGCTAACAACTCGCGTGACTTATCGGTTGTAAACTAATGAGTTGCCTACGATTAATTCACAATTAGGATAAAATATTCGTCGGCTAGATACCTACTGTATACGACTCTATTGTAATAATTCTTCCGAGTAGTACATAGAACTCCATTAGCTCAGTCGAAGTGGAAAAAACGCAGCACCATAATAACGAGGACAAATAATAATAAATTAAACACTGACAATAATAACCTTCACATGACCTACTTTAAAATAAAACAAAAAGTTCACTTGCAACATTAATGTAACGTTTTCATAAGAATTTCACGGCGAAATGGACAGCGGTCTCGTTTTCAGATTCAGATATTCGTTGAAAAAAAAGGCTTCAGTAAAAAATATACGTTTCAGCGCGCCGCCGGTCGGCAATCTCAAAGGAAACAGTCGAAACGCGAGCGCCATATTTATTTTTTGTTAAAATAAAAAAGAAAGAAAGAAAAAAGACGAAAACTGTACCAGTTGTTCCGCCATGATACGAATTGCAACGCTCGCTGAATACTGTTCGTTGTGAACATTGTGTGGAGCCGTACGTCTGCCGGTCGCAACATTGTGTTTCCAATTTGCGTAGCGTTATCTAACTCTTAGGGGCAACAATAATGTAACATAGATTATGAGTAGGTATATCTTTCAACGTACTGCTCATTACACTACATAGAAGTAGGGACACTGCTGGAGGAAGTCTTACATTTGTGTCGTGTAAGTAATCAGATCGAATCCTCTAGAACAAATCTCCTACACATTTCAACGTTAACGAATGGGTCCAACTTAACCTCAAAAGCCACAGCGTGTTCCTGAAAAGTTAGTTCGCTGGCGTTTAGCAATCCAAGGGCATAGAGCATTATTATAAACTTTCTAAACTGTGTCCGCAAAGTAAACGATCCAAGCGCAGCGCGCCCGGCACTGCGCCGGACATCTCATTAAATGTATCGGCGACACAATAACGACCTGATATTTAATCTGGTATCATCGAACTTTTAAAAGTGTACTATCTAGATACTTTTCTTATATGTAATAACACGACCTGGCGGGCACGCCCCGACGCCGCAGTCAGTATTCTAAGAAATTCTTCTAATTATTATTTTTGTTGTTATTAAAACATATTAAAATTTGCTATATTGGATGGATTTTCGGTATGAAAATAATAATAAACATAAATCGAACATCAGTTGTTCTCTAACAGATTTTAATTAGGGTATTTAAGACCAATTTATTAATATGAACTAATAGTGAGAAGGGCGGGTTAAAATTAATTATAAGTCCTTAATTGCACAAAAGGGTTGTTTAGTGAAGAAAGTAGCAAAGAAGTAGACAGTAGTTACAAATGGCCGCTGTCGCCCGTGGACCTGTCCTCTGTAAGCGACCTCGTATGGGACTGCAGGGAGGGGACCGTCAGTTAATTAGTTTAGTTAGTGTCAGTATTGTCACAATGATTAACATTTATCGGCAACAACAAGAATAGGACAATATGTGACAGTAGTCTAGTTAGTATTTTTAAAATTAGTACAAACAGTATGAACTATTAAAAATTCAAAGCTCGTCTTTAGTATAGACTTTGACCGGCGTCCGTACACCTGAAACCGAAATACAAACGGATTTAATACCAAGCTTCACGGCGGACACACGGAGCTGCAACGTCGGCCGAGCCCGGGCGACCCGTCTACATATGCCAGCATCTACAATATCAATTCGTTGAGGCTTCGAAACTAACAATTTCAACACTATTTTCGGTCATCACTGATAGACGACGCTATCTCCTCCTTATATCTGCTACCGCCGTGCGAAATACTGACATTGTGGATATGCATTTGTGATAAAGGTTACTATCAAAACAAGTGACCTACAGATAATCGAGGCTTACTGTTTAGTAGCGAAGTCTTTGTATCATCACGTGCCCTTCCTGCATCATTTTAACATATAAAATTCCGGTGTTCGTGTGTCCGTAATCCTCCTACTCTTAAACGGCTCGACCGATTGTGTTGAAAGCTTTTTGTGTACCCCTTATCCGAAAAATATTATCTAGAATTCTAGGTAGCTATTAGTTATTTGATCCAGTGGATGGTTCTGAATTTTTTTTAAAAATATATTGACGGATTCCTCACATAAAAACATGTAATGACAGCCTATTAAACGGGAGAGCAAGCGAAGCCGCCGGGAACTACTAGTTGATGTAATGATAAAAAGTAACCGCACTTTTCCAGCTATGCCACGCGGTGTCGCAATGTCTATTGTTTTTGAAGAAAAACCAACTCGACGTGGGAACTGTAATATACAATACGTCGAGAGCTATTGTCGCGTGGTATGAAGACATTCCTTTTTTACCGATGATCCGATATTTCCGGCATTAGAACGAGACGTTACAGAAGGTATGAAAATATGTTAACAGCGATTGCTCACGTAAGGTCTCAATACGTCTGAACGAGTACTCAAAAGGGTTGCGAGGGCGGCAGTTGAGCGAGAATATATCCTGCGTCTGGGTGCAATACCACATATTTGTACAGCGGTGTATGTAGACACGTGTGATATAAGTAGTTCATCAGCTGTCCGGTCGAATGTCTGCCCTAAATTGTACTACTTGCGACTATATAATTTTTTAATGAGATGTTTATAAAATAAACATTAAAAAAACGATCTGGCTAAACTACGATTACCCTGATTTTGTTGTACTTAGAGAAACAACTTTTTATATTTGTATATTGCTAATATTTTTAGACGTAAGTGAAACGTTAACTTATAACTTAGCGAGACCTGCAATTCCAGCTAGAACTCGTCCGATCCGGTCGTAACCGGCCGACTCTAGTCTTTGGACCCTTAAATTGCTTCTGAGCGAGGACAGGCAACAGTTATCACGACGCGCAGACGTCGGTTTACGACAGTTTCATTACCATGGAACCGTTCGGAGAGATCGTTACCGGTGCTATAGCGACGACACCGAGCCCGAGTCCGTCTACACACTGAGATCTGAATAATCTAGTTATTAGTAGCGGCAAACATAAATCGGAAATAATATAAATATACCTAAGTGGTAAAGATAGCATTACTACTTGTTTCATAGATTGACCAATTTTGATGCACTTTTCTTACCGTTACCGACAACCGTTAGCTTCAGCGTGAATATCTCGGGTACATCATAATTTGTATCCGTTTCGATGAATACAATAATTACATCAGCGTTATTAATATGCATTGCAAACGAATCAGAAGTGCACGGTTGCAACATATAGTAATGCGTGTCGGTCAATATTGCACGGTAAAGTAGGTTAGAAATAAGTGCACGTAAATGGTTATAATTGAAAAATATCAAACGCTCATTTGTGACTCATAGCTCGTGTTCGAATTAATGACATTAACTCGTGATTGACATTATGTAATACATTCCGTAGACTGAAAGTTGCAATAGTTTCAGACCATTCTTAGGGTGTTTAAAAATCGTTCCGACTTTTTATGAGTTATGGTGCGATTTTGAAAAAAAATCCTCAATCAAATGTTATTTGGCAAGATTAGTGTCAAAATATACGTAGCTATGATTCTCGCGAAACTTTTCCTTGTAAAATATGATTAGCATTATTCAAAATATAACCTTTAAATTTAACTAGCCGGTTGGCCTCAAAAGGATGACCGTTTAGGTTATAGTCTAAAGAAATAATTATATTAAATATTCAATTATATTCCATTGTTCATTCATATATAAACTTAATTATTTATATATAAGTATAAGAATACATTGAAATATTCAATTACGCAGATACTTAATAATGTATATAAAATAAATATATATACATCTTTCTTTTCGTTTTCTTCTTTTTCATTCAAATGAGACTAATAATTATTATTACAATCTAATTACTGCGTAAATGCTTTCCTTGTTATTTATTAGATACAGTTTCAGTTACATATGGATTATATAAGATTAAATCGCTTAAAACATCAAGCTAATAGGAAAAATCCTTTTTATATCAGTATCACAGGTAAATGAATTATATAGCATGAATTATTATGTTTGATATTACGAAGCACCGAGCACCTTAATCTCATTCAATACATCGGCATCGTCGATAGCCACCGAACCAATCGAACGGACACTCACACGCCTGCAAGCCTCCGTAGCCAGTTGCACACATGCACGGCCACGTAGGTACGCGGAGGTGCGCGCGCGCCGGTGCGCGGTGCCAGGCCGTGCCAGGCGCCGCCGCCAATTATACAGCGTGTTTACAAATACGTAACTCCGCTTTAAGAACTAGCTACTTATGATTTACGGGTTTTAAATTAACTGCACTAATATACTTGTAGTTCCGTAGATACACCTTCGAGACGCGCTAATGGATGTCGATTACAGGTGACGCCTTTCCTTTATAGCTCGTCTGCTGGCCGTGTATCCTTAATGCACATAAAGTTAAATCATTATAAGCAACGATATTGTATATTGTAATATACTGCGGATTTCCAAATAAATTTCTTGGCGTCGACCGGAGACTGGAACCCGGTCATTTAAAGACAGACGAGCATGTAAAGATAATAACAAAAGCACATAACAATTATTATTATACATACGTACATATTAATAACTGAGGTTTTTAAATACAATTATCTTCGGAAGTTCTATGCAGGTAAACAATTCAAATGAAACAAAGGTATAGTCACCGCGAAGATTGAAGCGGTTTTTAAAAATGAAAATTATTATTAGCAGCTAATATTGAACCTATTATATTATTAAAACTATTAAATAAACGATTAATATAAATGACGAGGCTCCGTGCAGAGGGCTTCGGATTACAAAACAAATATTATTCCTTGACATTGACACATTATCAACCACCTGTTCAAACAGTCAGCGCCGGCGCTGAATTGAAGAGAACGTTCGTCTCAAATATCATATACACATGTAGATCGAGCCTTATTTCAACGGTTACGAACACCCCCATTGTTGGCGCAATAGTGTAGTGGTTAGTGAGCGCACCTGCTACACCGAAATTTGTGTTTCGAGTCCCGCCCGGGACAAATATTTGCAATCAATCACGAATGTTTGTTCTGTACTCGTATACGTCTATGAGTTCGAATTTAAAAATTTAATATATATCTGTATATCAGAATTCCAAAACGTCGGTCGACATAGTTGTATCAATTTAGTTTCCCCCGAGAACGACTACAGCTCGCCGGTACCCGTGTTACACATTCTTCAGTCTCGTAACAATGCGGGATATGCTCGGTATGCGCTTATCGATATTTTAAATTACCCATAAAACATGTAATACCCGTGATTAAATGAATGAGTGAAAAATGTATGTAAGATAAGGACGGTAGCGACCTGCCAAAGATACCGCAAACAGTAGCCGGTGTGTTGATAAAATGGTTTCCAAAGAGAAAGCCAGTGAAATGTTGAGATACAAACTTCGGCCAGTCACTGCTAGCTACGAGCGAGGTTCATTGAAATTGACCAATTTGATGAATAGATTTTTAACACGAGTATTTTCCATCGTATTGAACTTTTCGTAACGCAGTACTAATAAAACGGATGCCCTCACCCGAGATTCCGTTCACTGGACATTAATCACTTCAAAGGAATATAGTTCTTACACAAAAGCGATAGGCGACACAATCGTGTGCATTTCATATAGCATACATTATACGTAGTTTGTGTAACGGTGCAAACTTCGTGACCGGCCGACGCCAGAGGTCCGAAACAATTTATACTCGTAGATGTCGTTTGATTTAAATCTAAACCATGTTAAACGTATCCTATTACTATCGGGCGATAGAGTGAGCTATGAGACCTTTAGTATGCTATGTACACTTCGGAGCGTATTGATAGGATAGCAGGTTGTTTACTTGACATTTTTAGTGAAACAACTGCTTACTTATCGCTTTACGTTACGACCTGTCACTGCTACGCTATTGGCTTTATAGTACTATACTACACTAATTGTCATGATTATTAATAGTGATACTATTGTTTATTGTCGTTTACAAAATGTTGTCAGTCCCACGGCGAGTTTCTCGGAGGCGGCGTGTCAGAGGTCGCTACAAACGGCACGTAACTGCGCTTCATTCACAATAATAGCGATTCGCCATACGATCGTGTGCGGTCATTAGCGCGCACGTATTTAATGGACCGCGATGAACACAATGTATTAAAAGAGAAAAGCGAAAAAGAAATAGCCATTTACCTCTGACATGCGAACTGCTTAACAATCTTATGATCCATTTTGAATACGTACGAAGTTTAACGTAAAGTTCTATAGAAGCACATTTCATTTACAAACATATAATGGAACGCGAGTTTTTTAATGTCTGCACTAATTTCTATGAAATATTCCTGAAAGCAATTCTGAAACTTTCTTAACTTAGAGTTAATAAACGCCAAGGTTGTTTTCATTTAACATTTAGACACAGTTAAATATACATCAAACTTCACTATTACTTTGAAAACCAGAACAGCTATTATGAAACAATACATAAGTGTAATATAAAACGAAAAACGTCGTCTAAAATGTTAACCATCGAACAATCAAAATACCCAACTTCCATTGTTAAGTTCGCCCAATTCCCACGAGATGTCGTGTTTTTCTAATTAAGATCTTTAC
Organism: Agara michaeli; assembly: GCA_018245675.1. Taxonomy (NCBI): domain Eukaryota; kingdom Metazoa; phylum Arthropoda; class Insecta; order Lepidoptera; family Hesperiidae; genus Agara; species Agara michaeli. The sequence goes on along the minus strand of DWDX01000074.1, from coordinate 3,281 downwards.
AGAACAATATTTCGCGTTCATTAAAATTCATGACATCATTACTGAACTTGCGATATACTGTTTTGTATGAAAAGTTATCTGGAAATTTTATATTTTCAATCACAATGGCCGGTTTTGTTTTACCGCCATGTTAGACGATATTCATAATGAAGTTAGCTAATATGCTAGTCGTTATAATTATACATATACGGCAGATTTACCTAAGTACATACTTAATATGAGATATTTTTCTGCTTTATCATTAATACTGCCTCGTTGGTCGGTTGCTAGCTCGACTGCCGATCGGGAGGTCCTGGGTTCAAATTCCGGGTTAGGTACTATTGGATTTTTCTAATTTACAATTTCTAGTAGTGACTCAGAGTCTGGATGTGTGCCCGGTGCACGGCAATAGGCTCACCACCTATTCCATTGTCGGACTTAAACGTAACTGGTGAAATGTGGGGGTGTACTACACTCCTCTGCCTACCCCTTTGGGGGATTACAGGCGTGATGTTACGTCACACGATTATTTGTCTTCAGTGGGAATCGAATCGACAACACTCGAGTGAGTCAGTCAAGTTCACCAACCGTAGAATCAACGTACTGTCATATTAAGGACATTCTAAAGAGATTCGTTTAAATACTTGTGTGACATTAAACATGTATTTAAACAAACTTATCATAGTGATTGAACGATTAACTTTATTAATAAAAAATATATATAACTACTACAGGCTGTGAAGAATGATAAGTTAAATTGTCTTCGTTTGTTATCCGACAGAAAAAAAAACGTGTAGCTACAACTGATTAAAGTGTAACAATTAACAGTTTATATTGGAGTGTCAGTTTAAATATGTAGTTGAATATACAGATAAAAAATCTTTAGCGGCGTGTACTTTTACAATTCTATTTTATTGCCAGTAAAAGATTATGATTACCTAATTAATTAAACATTATTATTATTATTGCATACCTACCTACTTTTTTATTATAATACCTAACGTTTATAGAAACATTATGCTACATAAATAATCCAGGTAATGGGGACGGACGAATCGCGTTTTGTTACGCATTGTTTGCGAGGAACTGTAGGTAATTAAAGGATAATCACATTTGGAGCGTGACCTAGCGCGCTCTGAATATGACGTATTGTGTTTCAGACCATTTCCGTAAACGTTTGCCAGTGCATGCATGTATGTGTGAATGTATGGGTGTGTTAATATCCACATAAATTCTTTAGCGTCCGTTTAATGCAATTGTACACCTTACCCAATTCCTTTCGAATTAAACTTCTAATATTAAGCTGGTCTGGTAGAGATCGCTTTTGTTCTAACCGTACATCACTGTGCTTGATACATTTTTTTAAAATGTGGTATACAACAGTATTGTACAATTGTATAGTGCCATACAATTTGTATGGCATATCTTCATATGAGGATGAATCCGGAGTCAGTATAATGAGGTGCAGGCACGGCCCATTTCGTTCAGTAATTGGAAATGTTTAAAGAAGTCTCGTTTTATAAGCTTTTACAGCAATTTATGTATTTAATTTTATTATTCGAACACCTCTATTTAAGATTTATAGTTTTTTTTTTGCACAACAAACATTTAAATAAGTACAAAAAGTTTGTCTTATCGCAGTTGGGCGATTTCATACATAGAATATTTAAGAGGACAGGAATCAATCATCATTTTAGTCACGCTATTAAGTTCCCTTCAAAGTCTTATAGTTCCTATTCGGTGGCAAGATCCTATATATCCTATTCGGTATCGAATAAAAAGTTATCGTATATACGTCTATAGATACAATTGGCATCGAAACGCTATCGACTAAATCAGTATTTCACAATTTTCGGTACATTTTTATATCGATGTTTATTAATTAAATTCCCGACACGGGTCATTGGAAGCGTTCGTAAACCACTCTCAGTGTCGCAATACACGCGGTATGTACAGTTAGGCAACATAATGTTTTGATGCCTAGTGAAATTTTTCGGTCAATCGGAATATTTCTCACAGCAGGTTGAATATAAAAAGCATAGTTCAATGTCAACGAATGTTACAATCAGATAGCACAGAACTAGTTATGAATGATATAAATTTTGAATAAAGGTCATTGAACTGTTGTTGAAAAATTGTTGAGGTGTGTTTTCGTCAAATCTTTTTTGTATCTACTCAAACTGTACTTATTTCCAGCAATCGGAATTAGAACCGCGCGAGAGAAAGATTCAGCAAGTACTAGACAAGAGCCATATAGGCATATCCTACTAATATTGTAAGCGCGCAAGTGTGTATGTTTGTATGTACGTTCCGTTGTCAAAGCCGGACCGTTTGGACGATTGTAATGAAATTTGGTGTGGGGATATTTTGAAGTCTCGGAATGAATATAGAATATTTTTGTATTTTTTTTAGTTAACTGTATTATGCAAACTTTAAATAAACCAATTCATGAAATGCTTTTAGTGCACGGTGAATTCATAAAATTGGTATTTCACGTAAACAGGATATGGAAAGTGACTAAATTTAGAACTGCTCATTGCTTATTGGTGCGTTCAAACGATGTTATATTCGATCCATTCGTAATCACTCCAACTCCCCTACCACTCATATGTATAATCTGGTTTTGTTTTGTTTTCGATATTCGACAGCATTACCATCGATACTTTGATCACCTGCCGAATTTTACACTTACACAGATTTCCTATCAAAATAAGAATTGCGATAATCATTAATGTTCATGCAATAATGTCTTTTCTGTATGGTACATAAAAAAAAAAAATTAAAGCTTGATTCGCATCAGGGACCCTTGACAGCACAGACAAAAAATATCATTCCATACAATTGTCTATGGCATATTTATACATATTGCGCGCGAGTGATTCAAGCCAGCTGGCACAGACACCGACCGGCGTTATCGATGGGATTTCATTCTAACTGTGAATATATGTAATATGTGATAATGTACATATTAATCCCCTTTTAAGGTCATAGTGTACCACTTAAAGGACAGGTTGATATTAGAAAAATATTCTTGGATTGTATGGTTGAGGTTATTTTGTAAAGGGTCTTTCATACTCTGTGGGTCTACAAGATGAGTCACTCACCCGTTCCGGTTTCATCCAGTCATCCAACTGATGTATAGTACTTCTCAAATCATTGATGAGGTAGTCCACTTCCAGGAGGATGGCCTCGGTCTTGCTCCTTCGCAGGTCCTTCTGGAGGGCGTTCACCATCGCGTTGGTATTCTCCTCGTACATGCGCAGAAGATTCTTCAGCTGCTGGCGTCTCCATTCTATCGGTCT